>JBBPBX010064456.1:0-20244 GCA_038048925.1 Garcialebias charrua | reverse complement strand
CTGAGGGAGGAAGAACAGCAATAGATGATGGTGTCATCTGCGTAATAATGGTGGGAGGCATTTGACAGATCACTGCAAAGATCGTTGATGTATAGGGAGAAAAGAATGGGACCCAAGACAGAACCCTGTGGCACCCCTTTCACAACATCTAAGAAAGTAGAGGAGGATCCGGCTACATGAACAGACTGCGTTCTGTCAGTTAGGTAGTTGGTGAACCAGGAGACTGCAAGTTTTGATAGACCAGAGTGTTCCAGGATGTTTGTCAATAGTCTGTGATCAACTGTATCAAATGCCTTGGACAGGTCTATAAATAGGGCAACACAGTATTGTTTGCAGTCCAGGGCATGTATGATGTCATTTAATACTTTGAGAACTGTAGTGACGGTGCTGTGTTGTTTTCTGAATCCTGACTGGAATTGTGATAGAATATGGTTTGCTTGTAGGAAATCAGTTAGCTGATCACAGACAAGTCTTTCGAACAGTTTGGCAAGAATGCATAATTTTGAAATTGGTCTGTAGTTGTTGACATTTGTTGGTTCACCCCCTTTTAGCAGAGGGAGAACAAAAGCTGATTTCCAGATTTTGGGTATTTTATTTGTGTTGAGACTGAGATTGAAAATATGGGAAAGAGGTTCAGCAATGAAATCTGCAGCTAGTTTTAGGAAAAGTGGTTCTATGTTGTCTATAATAATCTTTATACAGAAAATACAAATGTATTAATTTAATTTCCAAAAGTCTGAACAAAGCTATTTACACATGATTTGATCCTTGTTTTGGCTTTTCAGTTTTATTTTGCATCTACATAAAAAATAAAAAAATAATAATAATTTCAGTAAATTCCATTGCACAAAAAAACTTTTAGTCTCAAAACTGAACAAATGTTCCTTCACTTGCAGACCCTGGACATGAAGATTATAAAAGACAACAAGAAGCTAAATAATTAGTTTTACAACAGCTCTGTGGGCTTTTTGTCGCCACATGAGATGTGATGAACTAACAAGGCACTTTGGATGTGTAATTTAGACTTGACAACTAAACGTTTTAATCAGAATAATTTGTTCCACATTTGAATTTTCAAAATACAAATTTAAACAAATCCAGTGTTTTCTCAAACAATGGTAAAGTACAATGTCAAATTTTACCTGACAAAGCTACAAAAGTGTCCCTTCCTTATGCATCTGTTGCTACAGCGGGTCCTCGGTAATCCTTCCAGAAGTCCCACACAGGGGCATTTCTAGTTTATTTGGGGCCCTATGTAAGATGCAAGAGCCCTAGTCTGTCAAAAAGCTTCAGCTCTTGTGTGTGTGTTTGTGTGTGTGTGTGTGTGTGTGTGTGGGGGGGGGGGGTTAGTAACACAAAAACAATATTTTAATGTTTGTTTGTTTGTTTGTTTGTTTATTTATTCATTTCATTTCAATTAAAACAAGACATAGTCACAACAATTAATTAAAATAACTATAAAATGAAAGGCAGCAGAAGAAGAATACATTATTATCATTTCTGCCCCTTCATAACTATATCGAATCAAAACAATCAATTCAAAAAATACATTACTACAACAAACCACAAAATTATCACAAATTTTCCGTATGATTTCTTAATATCAGCAAAACTTATATATATCTCGTCAGCAAAACATTCTTTATCTTTTTCTTGAATACATCTAATGATTTCTCCTTTTTTACATCATCATCCAAACTATTCCATAAACTAATTCCCTTCATTAACGTAGACCTACCCTTTAAACTTGTTCTATATCTCTTCTTTACAAAAATATCTGTTCCCTTTAAATTATAACAACTATTTCTTTTTAAAAAACTCACTTGTATGTTTGACGGTAAATTTTGATTCTGAGCTTTGTAAATCAGCAATAGAACATTGTAATCCACCAAATCAAAAAACTTAAGAATTTTCAGTTGATAAAACAAAATACTTGAAGGATGACGATAATGCTTTCTTGAGATCACTCTTATTACTCTTTTTTTGTAAAATAAAAATAGGCTTAGTTGCTGTTTTACGAGCTGTACCCCCAGATACCAACACAATAAATCAAATGTGGCACAACAACCGTGTTGTATAGCAAACACAATGCCTTGTCAGTCAAAAAATGTCTGTACTCTATACAGCACTGCCATTGATTTATATTTTAATGTATTAAACATTGTAACATTGAGCCACTCCCCAAATCATTCACACCTGGTCCTGGTTCAGCCTCCCTCCCATCTGCAGTCAGAGCAGGAGTCACATCCAGACCCTGAATGGTTCACACATGAACAACAATGCTGCTGACATGGTGAGATGTACTAATACAATTTTCCATGTCTAAAATGGATCATTGCACTAAAATAATTCTGAATGTCTCTTTTGGGTCACAATTGTCAGTTCCAGGCCCAAAAATAAGCATTGGAGCTGTGACACTTAATACAAATTTGTTGGTGCACTGTTGTGTCCACTACACTGTTTAATCTATTTTAAGTTTTATCACAAATTATCTGTTAGGTAGCTGGTGTTGCTGTTTGCACTTAATGCACACAAAAATGTCATTGGGTTGTGATTCCTAAAGAAACTGTGAGCTGATTTATATGGCAAGTGTTTTGATTATTAGAGACATTTATTAATAGTCAGGTCTCCCAGTATATAAACAAAGTACAGTAGGTGTGAAAACATTTATGAGGCAGGACCCTGACTCAACAGCAGCCTGTAAAAGACAGTTCAGTTTGATTTTGTGGTCTGTTCAGTGGAGGCTCATCTTGCACTCCAGTGGAGGGTCTGTTCTGACAGAGGAGCCTTTTCAAGGTTCAAGATTCTTTGCTGTCATTCGCATCACATGTGGTACATGAGGTGAAACGAAATTGTGTACTCAAGGTCCCAGTTACACCCCAAAATCAGAGTCAGAGTCAGAGAGTCTTTATTGTCATTTGCACCGCATGTGGTACATGAGATGAAAACGAGATTATGTACACGAGGTCCCAGTTACATCCAACAACAAATGAAAGAGAAAAACAGTAATAACATCGAGAACTAACTAAGAAAAACATCAACTAGTAATACACTAAGCCTAATATAGTGGGAATAAACAGCAGCACGAACATGAGTTTGTATGAGCAGATGGTCACAGATGAACACAGATGAACACAGCAACAAGAAAACAGATCAGCATCAGCATGATGTGATATTTTGCAGTGTTTATTTTTATTTTATTTTTATTTATTCATGAGTCTAACAGCCTCAGGGTAGAAGCTGTTCCTCAGTCTAGTGGTTCTACACTTGATGCTCCTCAACCTCCGTCCTGAGGGGAGTGGGGCAAAGAGTGAGTGTGCTGGATGAGTGAGGTCTTTCATGATGCAGGTGGCTCTTTTCCTGCATCTGGAGGTGTAAATGTCTGTGATGGTGGGGAGACTGACTCCAACAGACTTCTGTGCAGCCTTCACCACTCTCTGCAGAGCTTTCCTCTCTTCAACTGTGCAGCCTCCATGCCACACGTTGATGCTGGAGCACAGGATGCTCTCCACTGCACACCTGTAGAAGGAGGTGAGGACTGGGCTGCTCAGACCAGCTCGTCTCAGCCGTCTGAGGAAGTAGAGTCTCTGATGACCTTTCTTGATCAGGCTGGTGGTGTTGTTGCTCCAGCTGAGGTTATCATTCATGTGTACACCCAAGTATTTGTAGCTGGAGACCACTTCCACTGCAGACCCACCTATTATCAGTGGGGCATGGGTGTGTTTGTTCCTTCTGAAGTCCACAATCATCTCCTTTGTCTTCTTCACATTCATGTGAAGATTATTCTCTTTGCACCAGCTCTCCAGGTGTTCCACCTCCTGTCTGTAGCTGGACTCATCATTGTTTGTGATGCATCCCACCACCGCTGTATCATCTGCAAACTTAACAATATGACAGCCTGGAAGTGTGGCTGTACAATCATATGTGAGCAGAGTGAACAGAAGGGGGCTCAGCACACATCCCTGAGGAGAGCCAGTGCTGAGGGTTATGGTGGAGGAGGAGAAGTTGTGGATCTTCACGGACTGTGGTCTGTCTGTTAAGAAGTCTAGTACCCAGTTACAAATAGAGGGGCTTAGTCCAAGTGTAGATAGTTTGTCTATCAGAGTTTGGGGGATCATGGTGTTGAAGGCAGATGTGAAGTCCACAAAGAGCAGACGCACGTATGAGTCTTTCTGATCCAGGTGGGTGAGAGCAGTGTGGACCACGGAAGAAATGGCGTCCTCTGTTGATCGGTTCTCACGGTATGCGTATTGATGAGGGTCCTCATTGATGTTGACGGTTGCCTTGATGTGGGACATGACCAGTTTCTCAAAACATTTAGCGACTATCGGGGTGAGGGCCACCGGTCTATAGTCATTCAGACCAGTCACTGTGGAGCTCTTTGGGACTGGGATGATGGTCGCGGTCTTCAGGCAGGTGGGAACTGACTCCAGTGCAAGTGAGGTGGTGAAGATGTCAGCCAGCACCTCACAGAGCTGGTCCGCACATTCCTTCAGAACTTTCCCTGGGATGTTGTCTGGTCCGGTTGCTTTATGAGGATTAATCTTTCTGAGACTGCCTCTCACTTCTGCTGCGGACACCCTGAGATGCTCTTCATCTGGTGATGAGGTGAGTCTGGTGCTAGCTGGTCTGTTTGGATCATCAAAACGTGCATAAAACTTATTGAGGGCATCAGGCAGAGATGGGTCCCTGGGGCATTGTTTGTTTTTGCCTTTGTAATCTGTTATGCATTTAATACCCTTCCACATGCTCCGTGGGTCTTGTGAGGTGAACTGTCCCTCGATCCTCTGTGCATACGTGGCCTTGGCCTTCTTAATGCCATCCTTCAGTTCATTCCTGCTCTTTCTCAGTTCCACTTTATCTCCTGACTTGAATGCAGTGTCTCTGGCTGCTAGCAAGGCGTGAACTTCTTTATTTAACCAGGGTTTCCGGTTCGGGTAGGATTTCACATATTTTTTTATGGATACATTTTCAGAGCATGTACTGATGTAACCCAGGACTGAGGAAGCGTACAGTTCCATGTCCACTGAACTACCATCAGTGGCTGCTTCTCTGAAAACAGACCAGTTTGTCCTCTCAAAACAGTCTCTCAACAAGGGGGAACTATCTTGAGGCCAGATTGTTATTTCTCTTTGTTCCGGCTTTGAGCGCCTGAGTGGAGGGAGTTCTCTTGGGGCCAGAATCAGAGAGTCGTGGTCGGAAGATCCGAGCGCTGGGCGTGTCTTCGCCGTGTATGCCCCCTTTACATTTGTGAAGACTTGGTCGAGTGTTTTATCTCCTCTCGTAGCTGCGAAGACGTTCTTATTGAAGGCTGGGAGGGACACTTGGAGATCTACGTGATTGACGTCCCCGCAAACAATGAAAAGCCCCTCAGGATATTTACACTGCAGCGAGGTGAGTAAGTCATGAATTTCTCTCTGGGCGTCATTAGCATTAGCATCAGGGGCTATGTAAATAACGCTGATTACGATCACTGAATAGTCACGTGGCATATAATGCGGCCTACATCTTATTGTGATCAACTCCACGGCAGCTGAACAAGCTCTTTTTATCACAGCACAGTTCGTGCACCAATCCTTGTGTACGTAAATACAAACACCACCACCTCGCGTTTTCCCCGTAGTCTCGATGCACCGGTCTGTTCTGAAGAAGAGCCGGTCGTCCAGCTCGTAAACAGAGTCAGGAGTGTCTTCAGAAATCCACGTTTCCGTAAGACAAAGCACGGAGCATCTTCTCATCTCCTCCGACGTGGTTACCCTCAAACGAAGTAGATCCATCTTGTTATCGAGCGAACGCACGTTAGACAGAAAAAGAGCCGGCATCGGGGGTTTACCGGTTTTAGCGTCTTTCCGCATTCTTGTCATAATTCCTGCACGGCAACCCCGCTTCTTTCCTCGTGAGCAGCGCTTTCTTTTCTTTCCCCTGGAGTGCATCTGCTTCCAGAAGGACGTTTTTAGCAGGTCCAATCTTCCGAGCGTTGATTTGAGTTCGTTGCTGATTTCAGCTGTGCCCTGTGGTAAATCCGCTCCAATTCTTAACAGATCAGTTCGGCTGTAATTCACCCGCAAAACACGCGCAGAGTCAGGTACAAAAACACTATTAAAATTACTAAAAACTAGAGAAGATCCGGGAACTCGTGAAGCTGCGGCTGCACTGAGCGCGGCCATCTTTAGCGCGGCTATTTAAAATAGCAACAATATAAAGTATAAAAATAAACAGTAGGCCTATACAAGGATTTAAGATACAGTATACTCTAAACAATAATACAAATGTAATGTAAAGTAATACTGTATATTAAACAGCAGCCTGAACATCTTTTTTTCCATCATTTTGTTAGATTATTCAAAAGTAAAATGCTTTATAGATGACAATTTGCACTGTCGATAATAATGTGGTATTAAATGTAATTCTGAGCCACTTAAAATGCAAATTGGTACAATAATTTTCCATTAAAACACAATAATGTAAAGCCACTCAAATGTCACCATTTCCCACCTGGCAGCCCAGGGTCTGATACCACTCACTTCAGTCAGCCTGTTCTGACTGAATGGACTGATAGCACCGTCTGCTCACTTATGTCAGGTAGATTTTATTTTTTGCCAACTTGCTTGAAGCAAACTCTAAAGTGAGTTTTAAATTTAGATGCAAACAAATTCAAACCCCCTCTGGTTAACTAGTTGTTCCCTTATCAGTCAGTACACTCAGTGTAACATATGACTATGGGAATTGCGCCCCCGCGAGGTTCACCTGAAGTAATACAATCACGCCTTTTCTAAAGGCAGGTGGGCGTCAGCGTCAGCAATGAGGCCCCGCCCTCTTTGCATAAAAGGGGCTGACGCCCCACCTTCATTCTCTTTTGCCCTTCACCTTGCTTCACACCTGAACTTTGCAGGACTCTCTGTGACTGGATCGTTCGACGGGAGGTGAGCTCGCTCCCTGCCCTGAGCATTACAGAGAACTTTCCTGTGAGCACTTGGGTTAGCGGAGGCTAACCCAGTGTCGTCGACTTAACTTTTGAGGTTTTTTCTTCTACTTTTTTTGCAGCTCAACTACGAGATGCTAACTGCGCCACACGCTACCCGCATAGCTAACGTACTAGCAGGCTAGCCACAGAGAGCAGCTCGACGTGAGGACTTCTTCGCCACGATTAGAGGACGGCTAACTGGCTACAACTCTACGTTTCTTCTCAGCCATGGCTCCGATGTTTTTATCTGAGGTTAAATAAGTTAGCCAGCAGGATAAATAAGCTTTGTTCACCTGCTTTATTCAGCAGTAAGGTGAGCCACACACTAAGCATTGCTTAGCATGATTTAGTTTGCCATGCAAACTCATAGGTTTATGTGGGATATATCGTGCAACCCATGGTTTCAACCTGAAACCTCATTGTGAGATACAGAGAGTCTGACCATGAATCGTCTGCACCATAGCAGGACAAATAAAAAATAAAATAGCAAAAACTGAAAAACATCCACTCCCATTTATTCCACATCACAAACTAGTGTCTTACCTTTATCATTTGTCTGTTAGTGGTCTTTTTTTATTATTCAATTTTTCTGCACCTTCGATATGACATTCTTTGGATGCCATCTCATGGATGCACCCTGCAGCAGCAATTGGCGCCCTAGGTGGTCACTTGCATAGAGTCCAGCAGATTCTGAAGAACGGTATTTCTCTTGGAAAAAGTATAAGTCAAAGTCAAAAAGTCAAAGTCAACTTTATTGTCAGAACTGCAATATGTACAGGACATACACAGGATTGAAATTGCATTTCTCTCAGTCCCTCGGTGCAACAGTAACCATCTAAACACTAAACACTAAAACATTTAATAAACATAAGCATAAAATAGTAAAAGTGTAACACTGTCCTGAGTTTTTTCATAGTAGTATAAAAGTATGAAAATTTACACCAACACTGAAACACCAAACACCCCTAAAACACCAAACACCCAATGAACATAAGCATAAAATGAAATAATAAAAGTGTAATACTGTCCTGAGTTTTTTCATAGTAGTATAAAAAGTATATCTATAAAATAAACTGAAGGTTCTAGCATTGACATTTGCAAAGAGTGGCACAGCAGCATATGAGTTAATGTACACAGTATATGTATGAGGTAGTTGATGTTGGTATAGAGGCAAAGTGGCATATGCAGTAAGGCACATAAGGCACATTTGGCATCCTTAGATAAGGCTAATCAGAGAATACTGTATATGTATCAGCAGTAGTGTAGATATAAAAGTAGTGTAAATGTAAACAGTAGTAATAAATGTAAAACAGTAGTAATAAATGTAAACCGTATTAATAAATGTAAACAGTGAATGTAAACAGTAGTATGACTATAGGCAGTAATGTAATACAAACATTAGTGCAAATATGAGAAGTAGTGCAAACTGAATGAGCACATGACCGAGAGTTTAGTGAATAACCCGTTTGATGACACAGGGTCCAGTGTTAAAAACTTTGTGTTGAGTGGTAATGTGTGAGAAAGTTTTTTGTGTTAAGGCAGTTCAAATGGGAGGGGAGGCAGAGCAGGCAGAGTGTTTAGCATTCTGACTGCCTGATGAACAGAGCTGTCTCTCAGTCTGCTGGTTCGAGCCTGGAGACTCCTCAGTCTCCTCCCTGATGGCAGCAGTCTAAAGCGGCTGTGTAGTGGGTGTGTGGGATCACCTGCCATGCAGAGGGCTTTCCGAGTGAGGCGTTTGCTGTGTAAGTCCTGCAGTGAGTAAATAAGTGCTATATACAGTATGTTATAATCATTGTATGGGAACATACAATGATTAAAACACATTTAACCCATTGCACCTGGGATACACCCAAGTGGAGAAATGGATAAGGATGAACATTGAAACTTCGGTGCACCAGAGTGGCTTGGGGGGTGCCCTATGTCATTGCATACTTGGCATAGTGCAGAAAACAGCCCTGATCGACATGTATCCACCAGAATTTAAAAAAAGCACTACTACCTCAGTATCCAAATATTGTGCATGCTCAAAACTATTGGGATTTGCCACACATAAAGGAAATGCCACTGTATTCCTTTTGTATGTTTTAGGACCACACAAGAACCTTACAAAGATCATCCTCATTCTAGCTGACTTTTGATATCATACCAGTCTTTATCCAGTTTAGTCTGTTTAACACAACATGTTCCCTCATTACATGCATGTTGTTCTTTCTTTTAATGACAATTGAATGAGTTCTATCCAGACTTGCTAATTATGTGTTAAAAAATAACACCTAATTGTCAAATGTTTAACTGTTACCTCAAAAGTATTCCAAAAGCTAAATGACACTACTGAATGAGAACATTTTTATTGTGCAACTGTTTTCTGGTGTATTAATCTCATGAACCTCTTTATTTTTATTGACAGTTATTTAAAAAAATAGGAAGAATTTTTAACAATGATTGGATAGCAGGGTGAAATGCAAATAATTTAAAACATGTATTCATAATTAAAGCAGTGTAGAAAAAGCATCTATAACGTTCACACTAGTATGTTGTGCCCAAGAAACCACAACAAAAAGGAGCCATTTTACAGAGCTTTTTCTTTTTGACTTTATCCTGATCTTGTGGCCATCAAACTTTCATTGTACACTGAAATAGTTATAATAGTCGGATAGTCGAACCTCGGATTCAGGAGGAGCAGTGTGGTTTTCATGATGGTCGTGGAACACTGGACCAGCTCTACACCCTCAGCAGGGTCCTGGAGGGTGCGTGGGAGTTTGCCCAACCAGTTTACATGTGCTTTGTGGACTTGGAAAAGGCATTTGACCGCGTCCCTCGGGGGGTTCTGTGGGGGGTACTCCGGGAGTATGGGGTACCAGGCCCATTGATATGGGCTGTTAGGTCCCTGTACGACCGGTGTCAGAGCTTGGTCCGCATTGCCGGCAGTAAGTCAGGCTCGTTTCCGGTGAGAGTTGGACTCCGCCAAGGTTGCCCTTTGTCACCGATTCTGTTCATAACTTTTATGGACAGAATTTCTAGGCGCAGCCAAGGTGTTGAGAGGATCCGTTTTGGTGGCCTTAGAATCGCTTCTCTGTTTTTTGCAGATGATGTGGTCCTATTGGCTTCATCAGATCGTGATCTACAGCTTTCGCTGGAGCGGTTTGCAGCCGAGTGTGATGCGGCCGGGATGAGGATCAGTTCCTCCAAATCCGAGGCCATGGTCTTGAGCCGGAAAAGGGTAGCATGCCCTCTCCGGGTCGGGGAGGAGGTCCTGCCCCAAGTGGAGGAGTTTAAGTATCTCGGGGTCTTGTTCACGAATGAGGGAAAACTGGAGCGTGAGATCGATAGGCGGATAGGTGCAGCATCCGCAGTGAAGCGGGCGCTGTACCGGTCTGTCGTGGTGAAGAGAGAGCTGAGTCGAAAGGCAAAGCTCTCAATTTACCGATCGATCTACGTTCCCACCCTCATCTATGGTCATGAGCTTTGGGTTGTGACCGAAAGAACAAGATCTCGGATACAAGCGGCTGAAATGAGTTTTCTCCGCAGGGTGTCTGGACTCTCCCTTAGAGATAGGGTGAGAAGCTCAGTCATCCGGGAGGGACTCGGAGTAGAGCCGCTGCTTCTCCACATCGAGAGGAGCCAGTTGAGGTGGCTCGGGCATCTGGTTAGGATGCCTCCTGGACGCCTCCCTGGTGAGGTGTTCCGGGCATGTCCCACCGGGAGGAGACCCAGAGGAAGACCCAGGACACGCTGGAGGGACTATGTTTCTCGGCTGGCCTGGGAACGCCTTGGGATTCCCCCAGAGGAGCTGCTCCAAGTGGCTGGGGAGAGGGAAGTCTGGGCCTCCCTACTTACCCCGGCTTTACACTGCACGCGGCTCCGCCCCGCTCCGGTCCGCAGGTCGCAGCTGAACGAGTCCAATTCCCACTGCCTCCGCTCCGCTCAGGTCCGCCTGGATGCGCCGCTCCAAGACACGTGCGAGATCGCGCGATAAATCAAGTGATAAATAAGTAAGTCAGAACAAAACAATTCATTCGGTGGAAAGAAGGAGAACAACTGTAGAGAGACTGCTGCCTTGATCTTCTCTCGTAAATGAGCTACATGGTTTGAGCAACAGGAAGTGATGTTTACATTTCAGAATAAAATACTTTTTTATTTATTTATTTTTGTATTGCGTTATTAGGTGTAGTCATAGTCATAAATATAATAGTTTAGTCATAGAATAGTCATAATTGATAGTTTGACAGCATTTTTGTACAAATAAATCCGTATAGAGCTAGGATTAGTCCGCCCGTGGTGATTTTATTTTGTAAATACGGAAGTTGTGCTCGTTCCTTTTCCTGTTGGTGCGACGTAATCTTCAAAAGTTGACTCCGGCACAGCTCCGTCATCCGGCAGAAATAGAAAATTTTCTAATTTTGACGGACTGCCGTCCGCTCTCCGCAGCTCGCCGCCGCCGTGCGGAGCCAGTGTAAATTCTGTCATTGATTATAATGGGTGCGTATTTGCTGCGGAGGTCGGACCGGAGCGGGGCGGAGCCGTAACGCATGTGGTGTAATTCCGGGGTTAGGCTGCTACCCCTTCGACCCGACCCCGGATAAGCGGACGAAAATGGATGGATGGATGGATGGATAGTTGAGAGACATATATCAGTCAGGAATAGTAAAATAATAATATAAGCATTAGATAAATACTTGCATTAGCATGTTAGCTCCACAAACAAATTCATCAGAATAAACAGTCAGCTGAAAGCTTTTTTCACAAACAGCTATGTAAAAATTGAGAGGCATAAAAGTCAGAAATGCAAATAGACATTAGATAAGGGCTTTCCTGATTCACAACTTACCTGCAGCCAGCTTGTTTGTCAGTGCACGCCTCATTTTCCAGAAAGAAAAATAAAAAATAAACAACCGGAAACACGCTGTCGATACGCAGAGCTCACGTTAGACGAGTCCAGGCCTCCAGGGCGGCGAAAACTGCGCCCTGAATTCTCCAATAGTTTTGTAAAGTTGGGACATAACTGCGCATGCGCTACTGATAACGAGAGTCAATGGATAAGCTGCCGGCACCCACGGAGGACTGGAAGTACGTCACAATCAGAAAACGTTTTTTGAAACAAACAATAGCCTATAACTCATCGTTACTCATAAAATATTTATCCTACACAACTAAAAACATATATGCATACATTTCGAAATATTTTTATTTTATTATTTCATTTTTATAAAAAAAAAAATCTTCAAATGGTGTAGAGCTGCAGAGGTTCCAGGTGGGCGGCGCCCTAGCGCCCTCTAGTGGCAGCCGCCCCTGATATAAACTACAACTTACTATTTGTACAATTATTCCTGTTTCACAGTTTTTCACTCATCGCAGGGCTTCCGGGTATGGATCCCCCGTGATAAACGAGGGACAACTGTATTAAGCCTAATTCACAAGCAGTTTCATTCTAATTCACACCTTCATTCATGTGGCTGAAGCATCTCTCTTGTGAGCCAGGCAAACAAAGACACTAACAACTTTATTGTGAAGGGCATGTAGTTTAATCTAATCTGTATATGAATATATGTTACATACATGAGTTTATTATGTACTTTAAACAGCTTGGAACCCCACACTGTCCAGAGTTTTTGGGAGTAGAGAAAGCTGTTTGAATGGGAAGCTAGTTGTCTTCCTTTTCAAGTCCATTCATTTTTGTTGTTGCTTTTTTGTTTTTCTTTCTTTTCTTTCTTTCTTTTCTTTCTTTCTTTCTTTCTTTCTTTCTTTCTTTCTTTCTTTCTTTCTTTCTTTCTTTCTTTCTTTCTTTTGCTTTTGTTGTGGGTTTTTATTTATTTATTTTTTCTTTTACTTAAACAATGGGGAAAATTTCTAATTTTAAACGTTTCATGAAACAGAGTTGCACAGCTGGGTAACATAATCTTGCTTTATTCTAACCCTGTATTCAGATGAGGCTAACTCACCATTTTAATCTAGATCCATCCATCCATCCATCTTCTTCCGCTTATCCGGGGTCGGGTCGCGGGGGTAGCAGCCTAAGTAGGGAGGCCCAGACTTCCCTCTCCCCAGCCACTTGGAGCAGCTCCTCCGGGGGAATCCCAAGGCGTTCCCAGGCCAGCCGAGAAACATAGTCCCTCCAGCGCGTCCTGGGTCTTCCTCTGGGTCTCCTCCCGGTGGGACATGCCCGGAACACCTCACCAGGGAGGCGTCCAGGAGGCATCCTAACCAGATGCCCGAGCCACCTCAACTGGCTCCTCTCGATGTGGAGAAGCAGCGGCTCTACTCCGAGTCCCTCCCGGATGACTGAGCTTCTCACCCTATCTCTAAGGGAGAGTCCAGCCACCCTGCGGAGAAAACTCATTTCAGCCGCTTGTATCCGAGATCTTGTTCTTTCGGTCATAACCCAAAGCTCATGACCATAGATGAGGGTGGGAACGTAGATCGATCGGTAAATTGAGAGCTTTGCCTTTTGACTCAGCTCTCTCTTCACCACGACAGACCGGTACAGCGCCCGCTTCACTGCGGACGCTGCACCTATCCGCCTATCGATCTCACGCTCCAGTTTTCCCTCATTCGTGAACAAGATCCCGAGATACTTAAACTCCTCCACTTGGGGCAGGACCTCCTCCCCGACCCGGAGAGGGCATGCTACCCTTTTCCGGCTCAAGACCATGGCCTCGGATTTGGAGGAACTGATCCTCATCCCGGCCGCATCACACTCGGCTGCAAACCGCTCCAGTGAAAGTTGTAAATCACGAACTGATGAAGCCAGTAGGACCACATCATCTGCAAAAAACAGAGAAGCGATTCTAAGGTCACCAAAACGGATCCTCTCAACACCTTGGCTGCGCCTAGAAATTCTGTCCATAAAAGTTATGAACAGAATCGGTGACAAAGGGCAACCTTGGCGGAGTCCAACTCTCACCGGAAACGAGCCTGACTTACTGCCGGCAATGCGGACCAAGCTCTGACACCGGTCGTACAGGGACCTAACAGCCCTTATCAAAGGGCCTGGTACCCCATACTCCCGGAGTACCCCCCACAGAACCCCCCGAGGGACGCGGTCGAATGCCTTCTCCAAGTCCACAAAGCACATGTAAACTGGTTGGGCAAACTCCCACGCACCCTCCAGGACCCTGTTGAGGGTGTAGAGCTGGTCCAGTGTTCCACGACCAGCACGAAAACCACACTGCTCCTCCTGAATCCGAGGTTCGACTATCCGACGGACCCTCCTCTCCAGAACCCCTGAATAGACCTTACCAGGGAGGCTTAAGAGTGTGATCCCCCTATAGTTGGAACACACCCTACGGTCCCCCTTTTTGAATAGGGGAACCACCACCCCAGTCTGCCAATCCAAGGGAACTGCCCCCGATGTCCACGCGATATTGCAGTGGTATTATTTAATATTTTTGATATTATTTAATCTAGATATACTTTTTTATTTTAGTTCTGCAGCATAAACATGATAAAATTATTTGCATAACAGTCGTATGTTTTCCTGTCTCCATGACAGAACACACCTGAAATTACTTTACATGACATTAGTTTTGTGTTTTCTAGGTGACAGAATAAACTGTAACATCGTAGAGTGTGAAAAATTACAGTAATGTTAAATTACATATTTGCTAAGCTAGAATTAGGTTATTTTGTCATGAAAAAGATGAATGAGAAAAATAACCACATGAGAAGAAAATCTGTTGCAAAATTAATCTCAAATTTGCTCTTGACAATCATGTATTATGCAAAAGCATCATATGACTACTCATGGAAAGTGTGGTAACAGAGAGGAAAGTGAAATTGGTGTAACCTCAGTGATCCCAGTAGAGCTTGCTGGTGTTGAAATGATGTGTCAAGATTCATGGGAGCTGTCAGACACTTGGATTGGTGGAGAGCTCCATCAGTCATGTGATCCAAACAGAGCTCTTGTGGGAAGCTGCCGCCATCCAGAAGTGTTTACTTCCTTTGAGCCATCAGCTGGGAAATTGCTGAGTAAAAGTGAGTGAGTGTGTGTTGGTGTGTGCTCACATCATCCACTCTCTGAGGTGGAGAGAGAGAGACTCAATTAAAAACCAGCTGCGCCCTGTTCCTCTGTTAGCCCTCCAGCATCTTCCCTCCTCCTCTTCTTCCACCTCTCATGTCTTAGCCCCTATCCCCTCCTCATCTTACTCCCCCACCACCTTACTCCTGCTGCTCGATAAGCCACCAGTAAGCTTCTCGACTCACGCTGATCTATTGCTTCCTTCCACATAACACACGCATCCACAGACATTCGAAAGGGCAGACTTGTGCACATGTAATCAAATGTGCAAAACATGAAACACGGAGCGTTTGCCTCCAACGTGCTCTTGTTGTTCATTTGAACTCTGAATCCCACACTTTGTTAATTGATGTAATTTTTGAAGATGTGCGTGTCAACATTGGCCAACCACCTGTGACACTTTCCGCCTCTCTCTACCTGTTACTGCCTAAAATTGATTATTTACAAAGGAACAGATGGATCAAAAATGCAAAGGAAGGAAAGAAATGCTCAGAAGCTTGTTAACAGGATCCTAAATGATCGGCTCTGTTCCATGCAGTGAAGTTTAGCGCAAACACAACTTGACTAAAGTTACAATCTGCCAAACACAATCTTAAAGTTTGCTGCTGCTTTTTTCCTCACCTCGGTCAACCCAGAGCAAACCACGTTGGATTCTCTTTTCTTCTCTTCCTACCAATTTAAACAGCTATAATTTCTGTTTTGTGTCGCTGCCATGCTGAGAAAGGCCCAGTTAATATAGCTTAATAAGAGTGTATCCAGAGGGCAGCAGTAGTGCTTAGCCAGCTAATCAGTGGTAATTCTATAAGTCCAGGTTGTTTAATTAGCTAATTTGCATTTTCTGAATTAATCAAATTGATTATGTAATTAACAGTACAATGCATCTTCTTCTCAATTTTAGGAGAGCACACACACACACAAACAGTCACAGAGACCTACAGACCTACTGTGTGTGCTGAGTGTTGCCCCTTGAGATTGCAGATGTGACTGGAAGTGATACATGTATGGACAAGAACTCACTGCACAAGGTTGAAAAGAACTTCTGACACCATGCAGCCTGTAATCGTGGAGATAGAACTGCAGTTCACATCTTTACTGCTGCGGGGCCTGAACAGCCCTTAGCTGGGGCATTAAGCAATATGCTTTGATAGGTTGTAATGGCTTGTGCTAATATTGGCTCATAATGGAGAAAGGTCAGCTAACTCATATCCATATAAAGCCTCTGACAACTCAACCCTGGATTATTTTTTTCCTCATTTGAGCAGGACATTATATAAAGGATCACATTTGATGATACATCACTTTTAACATAATTATTGCAAAAGAAAGTGTAAATGGTGGGGAAGTAAGACATGGGACATTGGTTAAGTTTTATTTTGAAACCCTGGACTTTAAGGGTTTATGATGTCTCCTTTATTATCTAAACAGTTGGCCATTACAACAGTTTGGGTTGTCAACAGGGGTTTTGATGGATTGCTGGAAGTTTTTACTGTCAGCTGCCAAAAAACAAAGGTAGGTGATAATTATTTTAGCTTGTTTGTGGGTTTGTGTTTCTGTCCATCAGCAAAATATTTCATGAATCACTTGAAATTGTTCAGTGAAATTTAAAATGAGTATTCACTAGAATTTACTGGCATCTACACATGACTCCAATTTGGAGCTAATTTGATAAAAGATTGCCACCACGGCAAAATGAAATGAAATGTTAAAAACATTAAAAAGCTAGAACACAGTCAAATTTACAGCAAATGAGCTAAAACTTGTGGTAGTAGCTGACATTTTCACAACACATACTGGAATATCTTGCTATGTAGTCATTCTTCTTTGTTAAAATCAGATCTCTCTTGTAAATAAGTCCCCAAGCCTCAATGGGATTAACCTGGATAAATAAAGATTGAATGAAAAATATTGCATGAACTTGAGAACAGCATGAATTAGAATAAATTTAAATATGAAAACATTCACTAGAGAAACATGATGCCATTAGAAAGTGGAGGGACAAAAATAAAATGTTCAATCCTGCAATAAGTGAAAAACCTTATCTGAGTGAGGATTGTTACACCCAAAGTACAGTTTGTTCATTGTCCCCATCACAAAGCAAAGAGGGGAATTGGAAATACCCTCTGTCCGTTCCTCTGCCAGACAGTCAGTGCATGTTTTGAGCATAAAATATTTAAAAAATAGTTGAGTTACCAACTTCCTTTACTTTGTGTGGCTGCATCCAGGCAGAATAAATATCCCTTTAAAATGTCAGGTTGCCATGTCAAAATCCAAAATAGCTGCCACCATAAATGTACATATGTAATCCTTGTGAGTTGTATATCTTAAAAAATAACCTGTGTACAGACTTCAGTTTACGTGTGTGGCTGCAATGAGCTGTATAAAAAGGTCAATATGAAAAATTGGGATTCCACATCAAAATCCAGGATGGACATACATTTAATAAATGTATGTAGGTGGCCCTCTTCCTACATCTGGAGGTGTAGATGTCTGTGATGAAGAGGAAACTGACTCCAACAAACTTCTGTACAGCCTTCACCACTCTCTGCAGAGCTTTTCTTTCTGCAGCTGTGCAGCCTCCATGCCACACGTTGATGCTGGAGCACAGGACGCTCTCCACTGCACACCTGTAGAAGGAGGTGAGAACTGGGCTGCTCAGACCAGCACGTCTCAGCCGTCTGAGGAAGTAGAGTCTCTGATGACCTTTCTTGATCAGGCTGGTGGTGTTGTTGCTCCAGCTGAGGTTATCATTCAAGTGTACACCCAAGTACTTGTAGCTGGAGACCACTTCCACCGCAGATCCTCTTATGTTCAGTGGGGTGTGGGTGTGTTTGTTCCTTCTGAAGTCCACAATCATCTCCTTTGTCTTCTTCACATTGATGTGAAGGTTATTCTCTTTGCACCAGCTCTCCAGGTGTTCCACCTCCTGTCTGTAGCTGGACTCATCATTGTTTGTGATGCATCCCACCACCGCTGTATCATCTGCAAACTTTACAATATGACAGCCTGGATGGGTAGCTGCACAATCATATGTGAGCAGAGTGAACAGGAGAGGGCTCAACATACAGCCCTGAGGGGAGCCAGTACTGAGGATTATGATGGAGGAGGAGAAGTTGTGGATCACCACTGAATGCGGTCTGTTTGTTAAGAAGTCAGTCAGAGTCAGAGATTCTTTAATTTCATTTGCGCCACATGTGGTACATGTGATGGAACAAAATAGTACCCAGTTGCAAATGGAGGGGCTTAGTCTTAGTGTGAGTAGTTTGTCCATCAGAGTTTGGGGGATCTTGATGTTGAAGGTAGACGTGAAGTCCACTAAGAGCATTCGGACGTATGAGTCCTTCTGTTCCAGGTGGGAGAGAGCAGTGTGGACCACAGAGGAGATGGCGTCCTCTGTTGATCGATTCTCACTGTATGCATACTGATGAAGGTCCTTGTTGATGTTGATGGTTGTTTTGATGTGGATCATTACCAGATTTTTGAAGCAATTGACACACACACTTTATATATACTGTACACGTGTGTGTGTGTGGGGGGGGGGGGGGATTTTTTTTAAAACAGAGCTAACACTTACATTTCTGTCAAAACATTTCAATACCAACCCTTTTGAGATAAGCACAAATAAAATGGCTTTGTAAGTATAAAGTTCTTGTGACAGTTTATAGATGTGGAGCCATGTGAATAAAGGAGCAGCTAAGATCCACAAACCAAAGAGCGGGTGGGAAAACAAAGAAAAATCACGACTTCAAGTTGAGCTTAAGTTCCGTCATTTTAATTTAAACGTTTATCAGAATCATTTCCATAGGTCATTATTACAGTCATGAAAGTCCTTCTTCAGTGGCAGAGTGGTCATCTTCCAATCTGAAACAAAAAGGTCCAACACTATTTGTCAAATATCCTTAGTCAAAATACAGAGTCCACAATTTTCTCCTTCATGTACTTTATATGTTTGGTCTGGAACAGGTCCCTCGTGTAAAGAAGTCCTTGTGGCTCAATGAGACAAACCTGTACAAATAAAGGTTGAATGAAAAAAAAAATGTGCCAATAACAAAAACGATGTTATGATAGCAAACCTCTGAGATAAGATAACTATAAAGACGCATTTGAAAATATGCTATGAAGGGTATTGTGTACTGTACCTGTATGTCCAGTACTTCTGCTGTGATTATTCAAGTGCCCACAGAAACAATTTATTTACTTCTTCATTTCCTTTCCTTTGTGAAACATCTAATCTCATTATTTCAGTGTCTGAATGTAACTGAAGGGCAGCTGATGCTTACAGTAACTTTGTGTGTAAAATATTAAATCATAATATTACTATGGACAGTTTGGGGCATTTCTTTGGCCCCTGGACAAGCTGCAGAAGTAGGATCATGAATGGGTAATGTAAACTCAAGTCAAAGCTGTTTTTCTTTTTGTTCGTTTGTGGAGGGGGTGGGGGTAGGGGGGTGTCTGTGTGTGTGTGTGTGAGGGGGTCACTTGGGAACTTTAAAATGGTTCAGTACATCTGCCTCGATCCACATTTTTCATCTCTTACTGCACCTGTGTTAGCCTCTGGAGATCCAGTGAATCCTCCCTCTTCTTTTTTCCTCTGCGGTCTGCCAAGTATTCAAATCAACTCCTAGTTTGTTAGGTTTTACTTATCTTATATGCTGATGTCCTTATTTGTCTCAATCAGTATATCAATGGCATGCAGGGTGATGGATTACTGAACCGAATGAGGAAATGAAAGACTAGAAAAAATTAAATAAACAAAGCTGAATGAGGGAGTTTAAAGTCCCCCTCCAATCCCCAGTTATGCATAAAAATGCTTCTGAAATGAAATCTTTATCAAAAGAGCCACAAGGTTCTCCTTACAAGGTGTTTTCAAATAACCAGGCGTTATTATCATACCTCCACTGGGAAATATGCATTTACAGCTTGGAGAGTGAGAGGCAATGGGGTAACTGTTAACAATGTTTTCCCTAGTTATTGTGCATAATTGCATGCCTCTGTTATTGCACCTTTCTATTGCTACTAATACAGAGAAAGCCCATTAGGCACTGTGCTAATGTGAGCAGTAGCCTGCAGTGCAGGGGTGCACTTGGTTAAAAAGCGACCACTGTAATGGGCGCTATAGGCCATGGAAGGCGAACAGTAATACCCAAAGCAGGCATGTTAAAGCTCTGAAAAATAGTCAGATTAAACTTTGTCTATTAAGCTGTGGAAATGCTCCTGCAGTATCAAGAAATAAAACACTGATGATCCTATTGATGCACTTATTCTGTCT
>JBBPBX010064454.1:9406-20244 GCA_038048925.1 Garcialebias charrua | reverse complement strand
TGCATATAATAGCAGTATGGAACTAAGGAACTTAATGAGATATTTTCCTTACTTAGCTGACTAATAGTTCATTCATTCATTCAACCTTTATTTAGTCAGGTAAATCTTATAAATAAAATATGAATAAATAAAAAAATAAAAATGAAGTTTTGAAAATAGATCTTGCCCTCCTGAATGGAACTGATTCTGAAAATTAGATTTAATTGTTTTCCAAAATTTAATTTCTGGGAGTTTCAGTCAAATCCGTCCACTGATCCCATAAGATAATTTGATAAAGGTAAAGACAAATACAGTAGATGAATAGGCTAAAACATCCTCACTCCTCTTTTGGTAGCAGTCAGCTCAAAAAACAACTCTTTTTAATCCATGTTCTAAAATACCTTTAATCAGGTGTTTCAAAAACAGTCAACATAAAGAAAAAGTGAACAGAAAAACAGAATACAGATAGTCCTCGACTTACGAACGAGTTCCGTTCCTACAGCCGTTCGCGTGTCGAAAATCGCCAGAAGTCGGAAAACACACGAGCCGCTACTTATACACGTACATGTACAGTAATGTACAGTTACCAAGCACTTCACCTATCCTAACACAGTACCCCACATAATTATCAAAAAACACATACAGCACATTTGGAAGAAAAAAAAGTTAATTTCTTACTGTGAGCTCATCAAGCCTGTCTCCGTCCGAGCTCTGCAGCTTCGCGCTGCTTCACGCGGTCCAAACTGTTTACAGGAAGGCCTGTTAGCATGTTAACTCCATACATTTGGAGCCATAATGAAGGGAAAAAGAGTTAATAACTTATTGGGAGTTTCTCTGCAGTGTCCCTCCAAAAGGCTGTGCCGCGTTAGCATGTTAGTCCCTCCAAAAGTCTGCACCGCGTTAGCATGTTAGCCCCTCCAAAAGTCTGCACCGCGCTAGCATGTTAGCCTCTCCAAAAATCTGCACCGCATTAGCATGTTAGCCCCTCCAAAAGTCCGCACCGCATTAGCATGTTAGCCTCTCCAAAAGTCTGCACCGCATTAGCATGTTAGCCCCTCCAAAAGTCCGCACCGCGTTAGCATGTTAGTCCCTCCAAAAGTCTGCACCGCGTTAGCATGTTAGCCCCTCCAAAAGTCTGCACCGCGCTAGCATGTTAGCCTCTCCAAAAGTCTGCACCGCATTAGCATGTTAGCCTCTCCAAAAGTCTGCACCGCATTAGCATGTTAGCCCCTCCAAAAGGCTACGCCGCATTAGCATGTTAGCCCCTCCAAAAGTCTGCACTGCGTTAGCATGTTAGCCCCTCCAAAAGGCTGCGCAGCTGTTACTCCACGTTTTAGCATGTTAGTCCATCCAACATCTGAGGCTGCCAGGCGGACATCGAGGCGAGCTCCTGGCCGCAGCAGGCCTCTCCGCCGCCCGCACAGAACACCAGCTGATGGCAGGGACAGTAGCTGCAGGATATGGTCACCGGATCCCGCGGTGAGCTGGTGGTGTCGGCCGGCGTGGTGGGATGCAGCACGGCGGAGCAATCGGCGGCTGCTGCTCCGGGCCTGAGACGTCCACAAAGTTCACAGAGCGTTTCCAACTAATTTATCCGTATGAGTCAACCTCTCATCGGACACACGGTCCTCCAAAGCCGGCTGGCCGGAGCTAACCGAAGCTAACCAAAAGCTGGCGGACACACTGCCGAAAACTGGCGAACCCTACTGAAAACTGGCGGACACTGCCGAAAACTGTCGCAAACTGCGTAAATCGGCTTCTAAATAATAATAATAATAACAATAATACTTTATTTATAAAGCCATTTAAAACAACCACAGCTGCAACAAAGTGCTGTACACATGAATTTTTAAAAAAAATTATTTAATTTTATATTTTTATTAATATGATGCGTTCGTAACACAGAATCGCCATAAAGCCCGAGATACACTGAAGCGTCCTCCGTATACGCGCGTATACGCGCATATTTTGTGCGTATGTTTTTGCTGCTATACTTCAAGAAACTATCAGCTTTCAAACGCTCTCGTTCTCCTTGTTGTAATATGAGCAGCAGCACACGGAAGGGACTCAACTGAGCTCGCTGATTGGTCACTTGCTGACACGCCTACTGAATTGATTGACAGCGCTCAGTCAGCTGAAAGTGAAACCTAGTCAGCTGAAAGTGAAACCTTTAACATGAGCAGCTCGCTGGACTTCTGCGGTGTTCTGATGCGGTGTTTCTACTATATATGTTATAAAAAGTTCTCTCAGAAATAAAAATAATAACAGGGAGCGCTTTTCCTGCAGCACACAGCCCACCAGGGAATATTAAAACATCGCGCACCCAGGTAGGACCTGAATTCATTCATTTCAATCATCGAGTGAACGGAGGAAGAAGCGGTTACTTGACTTTAGGCAAAAAAACAAAAGAAAAGGCCCGATCAGCGATAAAGAAGGGGAATTTATTTCATTTGTGTAACATACAAAACAGTCCGGCGCCGGGAAGTTTATGGTCAGACACCGCGTATCGCGCACGCGGATCGCGTATGCGTAGTAAAAAAATACTTTTGCGCGTACATGCCCTGAGGGGCTACGTGGGGCTACGCTTTTGCCACAGCGTACGTACGCTGCGTATAGGCGTACCGTGAGGACGCTCGAGTGTATCTCGGCCTTTAGTCGATGCCACCGTAACTCGAGGATTACCTGTATAATATATTTATACCCTTCCAAACCCGTAAATGTTTCCTAACGCAAGGTCAAACTTCTCTTTGAACACCTGGTACGACGAATGCAGCGGCAGTTTGATGCGGTTAATACAGATGTTGGCCATTGGAAACACTCAAGAGAAGTCATCATCATCTTTATGGATAAACTGGACAGAAGACATTGGGGAAAAACAATCGGTGGTACCTCAGATGCTCCTGTTGCAAATGCCAGTATCTTCTGGAGTTTGTTTGGACCTTCTTCTTGCAAAACAGAAAACAGGAAAAAAGAGAAAGAAAAAAATTAATATATGAAAGTGTCAGCTGGCACAACAAAAAAACACATTTCTTATCTAAGGAGTATTTTACATAATTAAACCATGAACCTGTTGCATCAGTAGAAATGTATCAGGCATCTCTTTTATTTCAAAGTACCATCCAAGAAATTTGTCCAATTTTTCAACATTTGCTATTATGTTATGAAAAAAAAAGCTTGGTGAAAACAATTTCCCTAATTATTTTTAAACTACTGCATAATTTACCTTATGCATCCTAGAGATCAAAAGGGAACAACTGTCTCCTCTGCAGCTCTCCTGTTGCTTCCTTCTGGAGACAAACAGATGCTGAAGAGATCATACATCTTGTCAGCACTCAATCTGCAGGCCTCATAAGCAGAACAGAAATTATTTTATTTTATTTATTTAAAAAAAATCTTTAAAAGACTTTTGTTAAAATCAAATTATCACAGATTGAAAAATTATGAAATTGGAAAAAAAAATTAGGAAGACAGAGGATTTTCTTTTTTGGACAAAAAGTTACCGTTATATGAACTACATGTCATTTTGCTGATAATAAATTAATCAGAACATCACATAAAATTTGAATTTTCTCAGTAATCTAATGCTTGTTTTGAGTGGTTTAGAAGCTTTGTGCTTTCTCTGTCAAATGTTCAGTGTAAATAATGCAAATATATGAAACTTTCTAACATTAAGTCAGAAAAGTAATGTAGAACAGCCCTGATGGTGAACCTTTGGTTTTAGAGGCTAAAATCTAAAGGAGAGCTGACCAGCTCTTGTTAGTCATAATTACGTTTTAAACACAATTTTTTTTAGCTCCATCATTAAACGACATGTACACTGTTTTGTTCGCAGTAGCACTCAGGTTTGCAACACTAATAGACTAAGACTAGACCAGGAGTTCCCAAACTTTTCTATGCTATGGCCCCCCAAACAGGGCCGAGGCCCCCCTCGCAAACCCACAAACAAGGTTACGAAATATGTGAAGAAACATCAACTTTTAGAATGTTTTAACTTTTATTCACTATATCCAGTTAATTATTACAGCTGCAGAGCATACACATTTTATTAACTAACACTGTATTATATTCCCACAAAAAAAAAAAAAACTTTTCAACAAACTGTTGACCAGAAGAACAAAACAAAATTAATCAAACCTCTCTCTCAAGCGTATAATCTGGAAATTACATATGCAGATTTCCCAAATGGGAAATTTTTATTATTGTTATTGCTATTTTTTATTTTTTCATTTTTTGCTTCTTTGTTTTTTCTTTTTTCTTATTCTCTCCAGCCTCCTGAGGTCCCTGGCGCCCCCTGGCGGCCCCCACTTTGAAAACCACTGGCCTAGTCTATAGTAGTTAATGAAAGATGGGCACACACACACACAAAAAAAATCAATAGACGTTAATATTGACCTTTTTCTTCATGTAGAGGAGGACGTCCATGAACCGAAGCACTGCTGAGCTTCATAAAAAGGTGTACACTGACTCTGGGTCCTAGGTGCAACAGGTGACAACATGCTGTGCCGCTGCCGGGAGGGGAAAATAGATGCTGTGTCCCTCCATCACACCTGCATCAGGAACTGCAGCGGTCACGTGCTGCACATCTGTTGTCATATGAGACACGGCTCAGATCGTCTCTGCTGCTGAGGCCAAAATGTTATGAAGTAAGTACGGTACCCTGATGCATGCTCAATAATCCAGGTAGAAAAATCTAAAAAAGCTAAGTCTGGTCGTCTGGACACTCAACACTCTGGACACTTGCTTTTTTTTTTTTTTTGAGTGTCCAGAGGACCAGACTTAAGCTTTTTTAGAGGTTATGAAGTAAGGCATCCAGCAGACTACTGAGCAGACATCAGTGTTTTTTCCGTTGATAAGCAGATAAGTGAAAATAATAATAGTTTTTTTTTTAAGTATGGTGAAGTACATGCTTAACACATCAGCATCTAACACACCATCTTCTTTCCTGTGAGGTCCCCTTTTCTCTCTCATGTGACACCATACTTTTTAAACGAGAGGCCTTCCTGTTCAACTGAGATCATATGAGAGGTTTTCATATGCGTGTGAGAGCATACCTTCTCAGTTGTGTGTGAGAGGTTTTCAATAGTGTGTGACAGGTTTTCATATTTGTGTATGAGAGATTTTCAATATTGTGTGTGAAAAGTTTTCAGTGTATGTGAGAGGTTTTCACTAGTGTGTGTGTGAGGTTTTTACTATGTGAGAGGTTTTCAATAGTGTGCGAAAAGTTTTCACTGGTGTATGTGAGAGGTTTTCACTAGTGTGTGTGTGAGGTTTTCAATAGTGTGCGCATGGTTTTCATATGTGTGTGAGAGGTTTTCACTAGTGTATGTGAGAGGTTTTCACTAGTGTGTGTGTGTGAGGTTTTCAATAGTGTGCGTGTGGTTTTCAATAGTGTATGTGAGAGGTTTTCAATAGTGTATGTGAGAGGTTTTCTTTTTTTATTTTATTTTTTTTATTTTTTTCCATTTATAGATGGCCTCCCTTCACACCTTATAGCCATCCTCTCACTCCAATATGTATTTTTTTTTTTTTTTTTTTATAGAGAGAAAGAAAGAAAAGAGAAAGTGAGACAACAAAACAAAACAACAAAACAACAATTGTCCACAGAAAGAGCACAAGGCAAACACACCAAACCTCCGTCCACAATCCTGCAAAGCACATGACAGAACACAACAACGAAACATACAAGCATAAAGACTGATAATATTCATGACCTTGCAAATATTTCTATAAATACACATACCCATACCTACAAATATATATACAATATACATACATATATATTTATATTCATTTATATACCCATCTACATACATCTACTATACATCCCTGCATCCATTTGTGTGTGGTTGTGAGCATGCATAAGTGAATGAGGTTCCTCCAATAGAACATTTAGTAGCGACTGTGAAGCATCAGAGACCCGTCCCCCCAAAGCCCGAGACAGACGAAGGGGCGATCAAAGCCCAAGACCCCAGGAAGGACCCCGAGCCCAGAGTCCCCAGGACCACCCGAACAGGACGAGCCACTCGTCCACTCCCCAGATCCGACCAAGTGGAAGAACCGGACGAACCCCACCAGGGACCACACACAATGACCCCCCGGGGTCAACAGCGACAATACACAGGCCCCCGCCGGAGCCCGCTGCACCGACGTAGCCCCAGGGCCGGTCACCGAGGCCCGGGCACCGGGGACGCCCATCCCTCAGGTCCAGACCCGACAGGACCAGAGGACCCGAGCCCCACCAGGCAGCCACCAGGCCGAGCTGACAAACGCCCAAGCGCCCAGCCCCAGATAGTGAGGGCCCCAAGCACGCCCGCAGGCAGAGGAACACCCACCAGGGGGCCACGTGGCAGGAGCGCGACACTGGGTAGCCTCAGAAGTATCAGAGAGGGGGTAGTCCAAGTCCCAGCCTGACACTTAAACATTCATACACAGACACACTCATTCAGACCCACCCTCATCCTCACCCTCAGTCACAGAAAGACAAACAATAACGACACGCTCCATTCATAATCCCGATGCACACTCTATACCCCCTAGGTCCAAGACATGTACCTGCTCCCTACATGGGGCAGCCCACATCCAAACCCAGGAGGTAGACCCATTCATTCTGGGGTGGAGAGCAGCAGACGTCCAAGATCCGGCACACCCCGCGCCCTGCCGACAGGACAGGACAGGACACCCGAGCCCAAGCAGCCCCAGAGGGAGCGCACTGCCAGCCCCGCCCACGGCGAACCCGCAGGCCCCGAACCCCCCCACACCCCAGCACAATGATAATATGTGAGAGGTTTTCAATAGTGTGCGAGTGGTTCCCTTTCAGTCTGGTCTCTCGGTGCAACATACTTGCTATGGGAATTGCGCCCCCGCGCGATTACCTGAAGGAATATACTCACGCCTTTACGGCTAGGGCGTCACCTCCGCGCCAGAGGCCCCGCCCTCTGGGTACTTAAGCGGCTGACGCCCGTCCATCTTTCTCTTTTTGCCCTTCACCTCACTTAACACCTGAACTTCGTGGGACTTCTCTGTCGTCGCATCGCTCGACTGAGGTGAGCTTTCTCCCTACACTGAGCGTACAGAGAAATTTTCCTGCGTATTGCTGGGCTGGTGAAAGCTAGTCCAGCGTTTTTCTACTTACCATGAAGTTTTCTTCTTTCCGCAGCTGCTTCGCTCGACGACGCTAACTGCATCACAACCTCCTGCTAATCATTAGCAGGCTAACCAGCGAAAGCAAGACAACGGAAAAGACGGCTTCGAACTAAAGAAAACTAGGAACAACTTCAACGCTTCTCGACGGACATGGCTCCCGAGAAGGGAAAACGGAGGACAAGGAGGAGGAAAACCGGGACGACGATTCCTCGTTCGCACCCATGCCCCAGCAGATACGGATACTCCCTCTCGGCGACGGACACCCACGAGGCCTGTACTGTCTGCCTAGGGATTTTGAACATGAGGAAAGCGCTGGAATTCCCTGACTCCTGCTCCCACTGCCGTCGAATGTCGGCAGTAGTGAGGAAACGACGTGCATACGTGTTGGCCAAATCCATGGCTAGGAACGCAGCGCTGAAGGTCGCACGTCGCACTAAAGTGCTCGCTCCTGAACCAGAGCTCTAAAACGTGGACCTGGAATGTAATGGCCGATTTGGAGAGGACAACGTGTTTGACTCCTCAGTTGCCGTCAAGGACTCGACGCCCGAAGTGTCCGACCAAGACACTGATATGGTCACAAAGGAGAAACTGTGGATTCCTCCCAGAACCTGGTGCAAATCCTTCCGGAACCGGACTTGTCAGTACCTGCTCTGTTCGACCTGTGTCATAGGGCAACGGATGCCTTGCAGGTCACGTGGCCAGACCCCACGCCTCGCCAACAGGCTACGAGGCTAGCGGGAAGCTACTTCTATGTGAAGCAGCCGACAACGTCGCAGAAAATTTCCATTTTTCAGGACTTCCTCATGGAGCTCAAATGCTCCTGGGCGGAACCCGGAGCTTCTATCATGCTGCCATTATCCCGACTCCTTGATGCGCGGGAATAGAGACAGTGGGCCTCGCCAATGCACCCCTGATAGAGGAGTCTCTGGCGGCTCACTTGGCCCCCATAGCCACGGGGACGAAACCAACGCTACCCAGCAGGGCCTGTCGCGCTTCGGAGAAACAACTCGAGAAGTGCTACAAGGCTCAGGGCCTCGCCGCTCTCGCTATGAATGCATCGACCATGGTGCAGGCGTACCTGGCAGAAAAGCTGAAAGATATCCAGATAACAAAAGACGAACAGGCCGCAACGGAGGCCATGGAGGAGGCCCGCCGTGCCTCTGACCTCGTGCTCCGCATGATGGGGACAATAGCCATCTCCTAAGGTAAAGCAATGGCGGAAATAGTTGTCGCCCAGCGCCATCTCTGGCTAACATTGTCGGACCTCCCGGAAAACCAGAGGTCCACTTTCCTCCAGCACCCAATCCAGCCGACGGGACTCTTCGGGGGAGCCATGGAACGCGACCAAGCCAGGCTGGAACAAAAACGCAAACAGACGGAAGCCCTCCGCAATGGGTTGCCGATAAAAAAAACTTTGCACACCCAAAGGGAGACACGCGTGGCCTCCCACGGAAGAGACCCAGTGGTGATGGTGAAACTTTCCAGTACCGGCCGAGGACCTCTTCAGTGACCCCATGTGGAAAACATACTCTGACCTGATGAAACAGGACGATCTGATAATTTTACAGGTTTGCCGGCCCACGTGGTACGGGAACCTAACTTCTTGAGTCCAGTCTCCCCTTGAAAAAAATTACGAGGAGCCAGTGGCATGTGTGCGAGCACCAAACATGACTCGCCTATTGCATGTGTAAACAAAACTAACACTGTTTCAGACATGTACAAAAATAAAAGTACCAAAGCGCAGACTGCCCTGGTTCTTGACTCGAGTCCCATTTTTATAAAAAGGCCGTGTGGTCAAACTATGAACTACAGCGAGATACACGAGCTCTGCCAAAGACGGTTAGATCTCGCGATATCTTCTGTCGGGCCGACCAACCTACTCGAAAGAGCGCGAGAGTGGTCAAAGGTCACCCTTTCGGCGCTACAACATGACGAGCAGTAATTCAACATGCCCTCCAGGCTCAGCGTGCATGTGCAGGCCTGGAAGGCATATCTACCAAATGATTGGGTCATGACAACGATATGTCACAGGCTCAAGTTGCAGTTCTCAAAAAGACCGCCCCGCTTCAGAGAGGTACTACAATCTAAGATCAACCCTACATGTGCACACGTGCTGAGGGAGGAAGTTTCGACGATGCTGCAAAAGGGAGTGATTAGTTTGGTCTCGGGACGCAAGCTACGCTCTGGTCACTGTAGCAAGTACTTCCTGGTGCCCAAAAAGGATAATTCCCTGAGACCGATTCTGGATCTCGGGAATCTCAATAAGAGGATTAAAACATTTAAGTTCAAGATGCTTACACTGCGGCAAGTTCTCCAGTCTGCGAGACCTGGAGACTACACATGTACAATGGATTTAAAAGATGCCTATTTTCATATAGGCGTCTGGAGGAAACACAGAAAGTTCCTCCGCTTTGCCTTTGAGGGAAACGCTTATGAATTCAAAGCTTTACCCTTCGGTTTAAAGACTGCTCCACACACATTTACTAAATGTCGGGATGCAGCCCTGGCCTCTCTTAGGAATCAAGGACTCAGGGTCATGAATTGCCTGGATGACCTGCTGATTCTGGCTGGAAGCAGAAAGCAGGCCCAGTCACACTCCTATAAGGTGATTTCTCACCTGGAGTCTCTCGGTTTTGTCATAAACCTACAAAAAAGCAATTTGACTCCATCACGGGTTACCGTATTTTTGGGAGTACAGATCAACACTGTCCGGTACAGAGCATGGCTCTCGAAGGAACGAGTTTCCTCCATTCGCCGTTTAAACTGGACCAACGGGTCCCTGTGAAAACCTGCCAATGCCTTTTAGGCCTCTTGGCAGCAGCCATTCCCTGTGTGCCACACGCATTACTGAAAATGCGACCCATACAAGTATGGCTGAACCAACGAATACAATCCGACCTACCTAATCAAGCAAGAAAGGTTAGGATAGATTCAGAGTGCCTGGAGGCCCTGGAACCCGGGAGACACCTGCCAGTTTTCACGGAAGGGGTCTCAATGGGAAGGGTGTCATCTCGTGTGGTCATCATGATGGACGCCTCAAAAACAGGATGGGGGGCGATCTGTAGAAATCAGAACGCCTGCGGTCTTTGGAATGAGCAGGAAGCGAGATTGCATATCAACTTCCTGGAGTTGCTGGCCGTATTCCTGTCATTAAAATACTTATTTATCAAAGGTCTGATTGCTGGAGAACATATCCTGGTGAAATCAGATAACAGGACAACAGTGTCCTTCATCAACAGAGAGGGAGGGACGAGATCTCGGGCCCTCCTCGGAGTGGCACAGAGGATGCTCACATGGTGCGCTCCAAGGATCTTGTCACTTAGGGCAACTCATGTCCCTGGTGAACTAAATCATGGAGCAGACGCCCTCTCTAGAGGATCTCTTTTGGCGTCAGAATGGAGCCTGAACCCACGGATTGTGGAACAGGTCTGGCCACGGTTTGGGAGAGCCTCTATGGACCTGTTCGCTTGCAGGGCTAGCTCACACTGTGACCTCTACTTCTCCTTGAGGGAAGCAGACGCTCCATTGGGTATGGATGCTCTGGCACATGATTGGCCTGCAGGGGTTCTCTACTATGTCTTTCCACCTGTCCCTCTGATCGGGGCGACACTGGAACGGGTACGCCAGGGAGCTCTCTCCTTGATTCTCATAGCCCCCAGAAGGCCACAGAAAACGTGGTTCCCAGAGCTGATATCAATGTTATCAGGGATACCATG
>JBBPBX010064453.1:7491-20244 GCA_038048925.1 Garcialebias charrua | reverse complement strand
TGTTCTATGTAATTTCAGCTACCTTCAGTCTAATTAACTTATTTCTGCCAGTTTTAGCGTGCTGTGCTCCTTTTAGCTTTTTTTCTACTATCCAGTAGGTTCAGTTTTTGATGCAATTTAAGCTACTTTTGAGCTGTGTTGTATTAAATTGAGCTTTTTCAGCTAATTCCACATTTTCGAGCTCCTTTGACTTCCTTCTAGTAGCTTAAGTTCTTTCTGCCTTTTCAGCTATTTTTGGTGCAAATTTCAGCATTTTTAGCTAATTTGTGATAATTTCTTTATTATTTAAACCTAATTTTGATAATAAGTGTTCTTTCTGCATTCTTCTGCTAGGCTTATTCTTCAATTTCAGCTACATTTCAGCATGCTTTAATGTCAGCTGTTTTTCAGCAAGTTCTTCAGCAATAAGCATTCTACACTGCATTTTCTCAAGAAATGCAATTTCTCTAGACGTGTTGATTTTTGTTTACTAATGTTGAATGAAAGTTTCATTATTTATGGCACATATGAAGCAGTGTGTCAAGATTCACGTCCTTTGTCGTGGTCAGCGACGGTACATCAGGCAGCCTTGTACTAATGTCATCTATCACAACTCTTCAAGAACTGAAAACAGCATGTGCAGCAGGGAAAAAATTAGAAGAAAAACCATGGTGCGTGTATGTGTGGGTTCAAGACTGTCTGGGGATTTCAGCTGCAAACCGCCATTCAGGTTGTCCTCTGGCACTTTGACCTGAGACCCATGGACTGTTAGATTAAGTGGTGTGTTTCACTTCCTCAAGCTATTTGTTCTCAGAGTCCAAACCTGCTGCTGAGGCAGATGCTACGAAGGAGAGAACGTGGTTTGGTGACATTTTAAGACAATCTATTTGTGATACCTTAAAAAGAATGAAGACATGGATTTAACTGATTTGTTTACGATTTGACAAAATGTGTTTTTTCGTTGTGGAATAGTGGCTAACATTTTTATTAGCTTTTACACCAATGCATTGACATCTACAGTACGCTCAGTGTGATTTACCGTATTTTCCGGCCTATAAGTCACAGTTTTTTAATACAAATTTTCATGTCCTGCGACTTATAGGGGGAAGCGACAGGTTTAGGGATTTTTTTCCCCATATTTTTAGACCAATTTTTGGCTGAGATATGACCGTTTCCATTCATTCTGTCGAAAAAAATGGAGCAGTATCACTTTCGGCCGCTAGGGTCCACCGACTGTTCCCAGCTCATGTGTCCGACAGAAGCCTCCTCTGCTCTGACTCACTCTATCGTAGCCCGGCCTCCTGCTCTCTGGAGGTAGGTCTGAACTAGTGTTTGTTAGCAAAATAGCTCAAGAACCACACGACAGATTTTGATGAAACTTACAGAAAATAATAATGATGGACATTTACAACTGATTCGCTTTAGGAGATGTTTGAGCAAAAATTTGATTTATTTACAATTTTACTTTCGCAGCGCGCGCGACCGTTTGGAAGACGTCAAAGCGAAACAATTTAAATCCAGCTGATTTGATGATTATGTGCATTTATTAAGGAAAAGTTAAGCTCAGAAACACTTTTACTATAATGTCAGCCAACAAATATATTTTTTAGGTGTTTATATTGTTAAATTTTAAAGAAATGAAGCGTATCCGCTCGCTGCGCGTGCACGCTTTGCAGCACCGACGTAGCAAAACTATTTTTTTAATTCAGCTTATTTGACCTTTACGTGCATTTATTAAGGAAAAGTTCAGCTCAGACACATCTTTGCTATAATTTTCAGCAAACAAATAATTGTTTTTAAGTGTTAATCTTGTTAAAGTCCTACCGTGCACGCTCCTGTGGCCATTTGCGGTGACGCGTAACATACGCGACGCGTCAGCGGTGATGCATAATAGATGTGACGTATACGGAGGTGCGACATGTTTATGGATTTTTCCACTTTATTGGACATGATTGTACTAATGCGACATATAGGGCGGAGCAACCTAAAGGCCGGAAAATACGGTAGTTCATATTTTTTAAAGTAGGGTTCTGTGGGTTATAAACAGTAAATATGTTACCTGTCATCTGTAGCTCTCTGAACGGTGTGAGTTCAGAAAAATGGTTTGATTCTGATCCGATTGATAAGCTGACAACGATTCAGGTCCGGTCTGGATCACCCACTGCTTTTCATGCTAGCTTTTTTTTGGTCAAACCTTGTAAATATTATTTTTGGAAACCTCTTCCGACAGCTCCAGCTCCCATAGGTTGAGGACAAATCTGAAGCACAACCACAAGCAAAGGCTTGATTAGGTGTGGTGGCCTTTTTTGAATTGGGTTGACCCCAAATGTTATTGAGGAATATTTTTTAAAGTATAATATATTACTTTCTGAAAGTTTCACAAAATGTTATCCAGTTTTCATGGGATATTTTGCTGACAGATGAACAGTGTTGAGGGTTGCAGTTGATGTCAAATGTTTACGTAAAATGGTTGCACAGTGTAGAGTTGGCTGATGCATTACACAAACGGAGTCATGCATGTTAGGCTGATTGGTAACTTTACATTTTCCCAAGTGAAAGAGTGAATGGTTGTTTGTCTCCTTTGTCTCTCTGTGACCCTGTGATGGATGTCCAGGGTGTCCCCCACCTTGCACAGCGACTGCTGGATATGGGAGCCATTTGACCCCTGAACAGGAAGAAGTGGTTAAAGATAATGGATGGATGGATGTCTGAGACTGGATTTGTATTAAAATGTCAAAAATCTACTCATCACTTGTAATAGTTATTCAGTTTGGTCAGAATGATTATTTAGAATTATTTTTCTCCGAGCTGAGAATGTTTAAAGAGTTATCCAGAACAGGTAAGAAATTACTTGTTCATATCTTTTCTACCGAACTGTACTTAAAAAAAAAAAAAATCGGTACTACCTCTTTAGGTGTTGAAAATGATGCTTTAAGTAAACAGATACACTTCACTGTGGAAAACTGATCAAGTATTGTTTAAGTTGATCAACAAGTTCCCTTTTCAACACTTCTAATTATAAATCTGGACTTCAGCATGACACCGATGTATCAAAGTGTCTCAAAGTCCTCCCTAACTCTTATTAAATAGAGAGTTTCTCCAGAATAAAATAAGCCAAGTGGCATTCAGGATTATAGCCGGGATAGGATGGGCAGTATCAAGGAGGCAGCGTCATGACATTTGGCCTAGATGGGCTCAAATAGGAACATTAGAAATCGAACCGTAGAGATTGACTCATCACTTTTGGATGGACCCGACTCCAGCAGCACCATCCCTGTTACTGGACAGAATGTCGAGCGACGTCATATTTTCACATTCGTCTCCAAAGGCATTTGCTGGGGGGGGGAATGGGCGACATTTTTAGCTTTTTATCATATTTTGTTTAACTGTACGCACAAAACTGTCCGAACGAAGTTCTTTAAAAAAAAAAACGTGACCTTCACCAGACAGGGAGATAGATGTGAATTATTCACTGTGTTGTAAAGTAAAATCAAACAGTTTTTCATCATTAAAGAGGTTTTACTTATTTTACCTAAAATGTAAACCCTGGCATTTAATTTAGCTCTTTTTACCCAAACATAACCTGTGTGATCGATCGTTTAAGAAGCATTCACACTACTGTATTGTGATCTATTTTCTTCTGTCCAATTTTCAGCATCTTTCTCGTTCCATGTTTGTGCCATTTCAACAAATCAAAACGTTCAGCTCTTTCAGGACAATCCTGCTATGACTTTTGGTATTGCTGCAACTTTAGCCTTTGGAAATATTTAGCCTTTTCTGCCACTTTATTCTCATAGAAATGAATTGAGCTCATTTGACCTCCCTCAAATCTTTAGATGTGTTTACAACCTTTTTCTGCTCCTTTCACATTTTGTTCTGGTTCAGCTTCTGTCAGCTTCCTTGTGAAATTTGAACATTTATCAGCTACATTCAGTTAATGTCAGCAGATTTATTTCAGCTGTTTTGTGCTCCTTTCAAATTATTTTGTCTAACTACAACATTTCTGTGCTGCTTCTAACTTCTTTCTGCTAATTTCAACTTGTTGTGTTCCTTTCAGCTTATTTACGCAAGTTTCAGCTTTTCCTTATATTTCAGCATCTATCCGTTTTTTCAGCTAATTCCACTCAGCACGTTTTTGCTGAATTAGGCTGAAAAAAGTTGAAATCTCTCCACTTCCTCCTGGTAATTTAAGCTTATTTCTGCTTTTTAGCTACGGTACTTTTCAGCTGTTTATTTATTTTTTTTGTTGCTAATTTCTGTTTTGTTTTTTCTAGATAATTTCCATTTTTTTGTGCTGATTTTGCTTCTTTCAGCTCAATTGGACAAGCATGTTCTTTCTGCTTTCTTCTGCTCCCATTTTAGCTAGATTTTTTGCATTTTTTTTATTTTCAGATGAATTCAAGTTTTTTGTGGGAATGTCTGCTACTTCCAGCCTAATTAATTTCTTAATGCTAATTGCAGCCTTTTATGCTCTTTTTTTTTTTTTCATTTTTCTTCTAGTTTCAATTATTTCAGCTACTATTTAGTGGGTTTTGCTTTTTTTTTTTTTTTTTTTTTTTTGCCTTTTCAGCTAATTCCACATTTTTAGCTAATTTCAGCTCTTTTCACTTTTTTCTGGTAGTTTAAGCTTCTTACTGCCTTTTCAACTACTTTTTTTGTGCTAATTTCATAGTTTTTGTGTTCATTTCTGCTTATTTAAACATAAATCAGCAAATATGTGTTCTTCATTCTTCAGCTAATTTAGGTTTGTTCTTCCATTTCAGCTAAAATTCAGCATGTTTTTAGCTACCTTCAGCTTCTTCTTTTTCCCGCAAGTTCTTCATAAGCATTCACATTGCACTTTAGCAGGAAATGCAATTTCTTTAGTTGCTTTTGTCTCAGCGTTCCAAAAACAAAATATTACATCTTCCTTTTGTTTCAAACGTGTCATTCAGTTGCTGAAAAGTGACAGATCAAGCTGATTAAACTAATGGTGTGAAAAGTGAATTTTGTCTTTGTTGAAATGCGGTTTGAGGTGACTATTTTTTATATATCTCAAAATAAATTCAATCAAATTTAGTGAGAAGGTTGGCCCAGACTGGTGTTCCACCTAATGCAGTGGCAGTGAAATCTCATTTTCCATCATCCAGCACAGTTGGGGTTACAGCCTCACACAGGGGCTCAGAGTTAAGTGAAATATTTCAGCAGAAATTGAGAAAGAAATCTCCCGTGGTGCAACTTCTAGGGTATCTTTGAATGAGCTGCTTGCATGTAGTAAATGTCGTAAAAAGAAAGATGGAAAAATAAAGCTGAGTAATCTTTTTTCCAATGTTTTGCTTTATTTCTTATTGCTGTTAGTGCTTACAGTGATAAAAGTCACTCAGTAAGGAAAATTTCTTCCTGAAGAGCTGCCCTCTGCAGCATTTTCGTAAAATAAAAAATAAAATAAATAAAAGGTAGTAAAATAGACTGCACTGTGAGTTTTTTCTGTTCTTACATTAAAGTTTGGTCAACCAAGACATTTTCTGTGCAGTTATGTGGTAAGAAAAGGTGAATGTTCTCCTACCTTTTCTTATGTCCCAAAACAAAAAAGGTTGAGTTAACATTGCAGTCACACCGTCTGCAGCTGTGGAAGTCAGCTGAAGCCACTTTTTCCTCACTCATACGTCTGCGTTTTTTTAAGCTAACACTACTTCTTTTCTTCTCTAAACGCAGGACACAGTCCAGTGTTTCTACTTTGTATGTGATCCACGTCACGTTCACGCAAACACAGACGAGCATTTACTGCACTCACCACAACACCACTTTGTTGTGCTTTCTGTGGGAAACTCATTGTCCAAAGAGGAAAGAGCTACCACCTAAAAGTCAGGCTAATTGGCAAAAACAAACTATTACTGCACCCTTTTTATTTAATTAAAGACTCTTGCATCCCATTTATGACTTGTTTCTGAATACAGATGAACTTGATTGATCACCTCAACTACAGGAGTTAATTGTTGCAAGAATTACTGCAAATTTTTTTAAAAAAATCTTCAGAATCAACGTTACATTAGTGATGAGTTTTGCCTCAGTCCCATTAAAAAATGTCGACTTCTCTTATGACACAAATTAATGTATATTCTTTGTTCTTTAGCATTCTAATATTTACGTTTTGTCGTTTTGTACAAATGTCTTTGTTGGTTTTTTTGCAGGGATTTAATCAAATCTGTATAACCCTTAGATGTTTGTGTAACACCTAAACATGTGGCATTTTATACCGCCAGAAAAACGACTATGAACTTGAATGAGATGTATATGCGTGGGATCAGGATGTGCCATAGAACTTTTTTTAATAAAAGCTTTTAATAATAATAATAATAATAATAATAATAATAATAATAATGTCACATTTTTGTCATCTGTGTATGTAAATAGAGGTTTATTGTAAAAAGTGGAAAAATAAATAACCATACTTAATAATTGTAATTTTGATCCCAATACTGTACAATGTAATTGTAATTATTCATCATTATTGTTAATATTATTAATCATTATTATTAATATTATTTAAAAAATTGACAGGATTAATTAAAGTGTATGTTTTGATTAATTAAATTAACTAATTAAANTGCGGTGCAAATGACAATAAAGACTCTCTGACACATATACATATATACATATATACATATATACATACATACATATATAATATATATAATATATATATAATATATAATATATATATATAATATATAATATATATATATATATAATATATATAATATATATTATATATATAATATATAATATATATAATATATATATATAATATATATAATATATATGTATATGTATATATATGTATATGTATAAGTTTGCTTTGAGGCTCTTCATTTTGCTTCTACAGTAATTGCTTTAAAATCACGGGTCACTTCAGCATCAGAGTCTTTACTCGGGGGGGAAAGCCGAGCTTATTGCCAGAGCAGAACTTAACTCTCCTCCCAACAAGCTTCCTGATCTTTATGTCCTCCTGCAGTTTCAGCTGCTCCTGATCCATTACCCTGCAGATCCGTCAACGACTCGGCCAGCCTCCTGCTTTGCTCCTCTGTGGCCGTTTGTTAGCCAGGCCTGCTGTTCAGCTGCAAATGTCGTGTGGGTCAGGTCAGCATTCCTTTACCTGCGAGCCTGCTGTTATATAAACCACGCTGGCTATAGGCGATTTGGAGTAGACTGCAGTGTAGTGATGTGTATTTGTTATACACACTGTATGACTGCATAATTGAGTGTCTGTTGTCAAACCGTTCCCTACACATCCACGGAGAGGTAATCTATTGTGTATTCAGTGTTAGCTGTATAAAATATACATAATGCATACGGTCTTTGCTGAGCTGCTCTGAAAATTAGCTCAATTGTTGTCTTTTATTTTTCTCCTTTTAGCTTCCGTCTTTTATAGGCCTATAGTTCGCCAAAGGCTGTTCTTTTCATTACCCTATCAGGGTGATGGATCCTTGGCTGTCAACCTCGACTTAAACCATTATGGTGTATTAAACCTCAATGGGATTCAGATGTGTGATTTATGTCTGCCCACATTAAGGCAGTAATCCATTAAAATCATCTTAAAATTGCATTGTCTCAAGAACTAGGTAAAATGATCTTACTTTGGGAAAGTAAAAGGGTTTGGAGGCATGATTTGTGCCTCTGCTTGTGGAGAACATCATGGAGCGGATTCCTCTCCAAGACTGACAAGTTTTACTTTTATTTTCTTCCATTTAATAGGACGGTTCAAAAGGAAAATACACCATAAAGAGCTGAAAATGCTAAAAGCAAAGAATATGAATAGTGAAAGTTTTATTTTATTCTTCTACACTTTGTGCTCCAATTCTCTCCGTGGTGGTTTGAACTCTACGTTCCCAGCTTAACATCTAAGAGCAAATGTCTGATTGCAAAAGGAACCAAATTACATTTTGCATCAAGGTAATCTAATAAGTAGTGGAACGCTTTTGTTTTAGTGCCAGAAGAATGATTTCAACGTTCACCAACGGAGGAGGGCAAAGCCATGATGGGATTATGAAATATGGAATGTCAGTAATCCTCTCAGCGCTGTAGAACGATAGAACCAGTTGTGTGTTTACAAGCAGAGCCATGTGTATTGCTTGTTTAAAAGAAATGCTATGAGTTGGAATGGTTTTAGGAAGAAATGAACCGGATTGATTAATCTACCAGGTATAAAATTCTCTAATCTCGAGTACTGTGTTGGAGGTTTGGTGAATATTTTTACCATTTAAAAGGCTTTCGGACAAGAGACAATTGGTTTATTAGAGGTGATTGTCTACAGTCATGATTTTAACAGGATTTATATTAGGGGTTTCTTTCTCCAACCAAAACAGTCTTATATGTAAAAATACAAGCAGTAGGAGTTATGAAACAAATAATAAAATCAAAATTATTGATTTAATTGTTGATTTTATTTTTTTCTGGATGTAAATCACTATTTTTGATAGATTACTTCCTCTGGTTTTGGATGCTGCGCAGCTGGAAGGATTTTTACTGAAACATTTTTACTTTTGGACATTTGTTATGGTGCGTAACCATGACAACAAGGTGGTTTTTATAACCAGGAGCAGCTGAATCTCAACTACAGCCCCAAATCTCAAATGAGTTGAAAAGGAGGCTCTGTGGATGCATTCCCGTCTACCTGCCAACAGTGTTTGAGTGCCTGACCACTGAGATCCTAAGATCTCCTAAGGAACATGGCTCGTGACAGCAGAAGGACTGGGATTGTCCCCTGGCACCTGCAGCCATCTGTCCACGATGACGAGGAGCTCAGCAAGCAGCTGGAAGGAGGGGCCATCGCTCTGGGAGGAGTTCTGCCTGGCATTCGGGTGGTCCTGCAGCCTGGAGAACAAAGAGGCCAGCCGAGTCTGGGTGGACAGATCGGACGGTATCTGCGGCCAGTTCCTTCGGATCCACTGTGGGACAGACGTTTAGAAGATGTCATTTCTGCCTACAGTCATCAGTATCTATGAACTAATCTCTTAATGAAACGAGGATGAGTTATAACAACATTTAATTTCCCTCTGGGATCAATAAAGTATTATTGCATTGAATTGAATTGAACATCTAAAATTTGCGGCTCATTTTCATCCATAAAATTTCCAGTTAATTAAATGTCATTTTATAATTCTGATGTTCGTAATGTGTATTTTAATTATTCAATATTTAGTATAAAGCTGTTGTTCTTTATTATTTTGTTTTTCTTTATATTTTACTTTGTCATTTCTAATAGGCTTGATCGATCGCATGTTGATGATATGTGGATTCGTGAGAATGGAAACTTTGCACCCAATAAAACATATTGGTCCCACTTCATGACATGATTTATCACTCCATTATAAATATGTTATAAATGAGTTATAAAGATATAACAATCATTCATAAAACCATTATGAAACATTGGTGATGTCTGGAGTGAGTCTCTATTTAGCAATGCTGTAACTTTATTTATTCATAAAATATATTCATTCATTCATTCAACCTTTATTTAGTCAGGTAAATCTTTTGAACCTCATGGGCTCATTTACGAAAGCGACCTGCTAAAACTAAAGAACAATGAACAGCAATGGTAGAATTTCCTTAAACAATAAACAAACAAACAATAAACAATAGAAAACAAAAGAGAGAAAAAAAAAAAAAGTTTTTTTTTTTTTTTTTTTTAACAAAGTATCAAAAAACTAGCAAAACATTATAAGGTAGACGTATAAAATCAAAGACAGGAACAAATCTGCATTGGTTTTTGCCAGGATTCCAACAGATTCTGAAAACCATTTAGAGAAGTCAAGGTCGAGAGCTTCAGATCTTTTTGTAAGATATTCCATGAAGCAGGAGCGGAGTAGGAGAAGGCCCTTTTTCCAAGTTCAGTCCTCACTGACGGAACACTGCAGGTAATCATGTCCTGAGAGCGCACGCTGTAGCTGCACTCACGCAAAGACATGTAGGAGGAGATGTATGAGGGCAGCAGACCAAGAAGTGATTTAAAGATGAAAATGTACCAGTGGAAGAGTCTGCGTGAGGTTAATGATGTCCAGTTAACCAGTGAATACAGGGTGCAGTGGTGGGTACGATAATCACAACCAGTTATGAATCTTAGTGCACCATGATAGACAACATCCAACATCCGCAGGGTGCTTGTAGGAGCATTCATGTAGAGAATGTCACCGTAATCAATGGAGGGAAGGAAAGTCACAGATACAAGGCGTTTCCTAACATTCAGTGTTAGACATGATCTGTTTCTGAAAAAGAAACCCAGTTTAACTTTCAGTTTCTTCACTAGGTTTTCCACGTGGAGTTTAAAAGAGAGATGTGAATCGATCAGGATACCCAGATATTTATAGGAATCAACAAACTCAATAGGGACACCATTTGAAGATAAAATCAGAGGAGGATCTGCTGGAACCGCCTTCCTATTTGAAAAAAACATCCCTTTTGTTTTATCAGCATTTAGGACAAGTTTGAGACGGAACAAATCTGACTGGATGATGTCAAAAGCGGATTGCAGTAACTGGAAAGCCTTAGCTACTGTTTTAGCTCGGCAATAAACAACTGTATCATCAGCATAGAAATGTAAGGATGCATCAGGGATGCAGTGACCTACATTAGCTATGTAGATTGTAAAGAGAGTGGGTCCTAAAACTGAGCCTTGTGGTACACCATTTTTAACTGTTAAATAGCTGGAAGAAGCACCGTTATGTTGAACACATTGCCTCCGATTGGAAAGATAGTTAGAAAACCAACCGATGGTGTGATCAGAGAAACCGATTTCTGAGAGCTTATGACACAGGATGTTATGATCCACAGTGTCAAAAGCTTTAGACAGGTCTAAGAAAAGTGCAGCACAATAGTCCTTAGCATCCAATGCTTCAACAACATCATTCAGAACCTTCAGAGAAGCAGTTGTTGTGCTGTGTTTTTTCCTGAAACCAGATTGATGAAGAGGTAAGATGTTAAATGAGTCCAGATAATTTTTGATCTGAGAGTTTATCAGTTTTTCTAGAACCTTGGCTAAGATGCAGAGTTTAGAGATCGGTCGATAATTGTTCAATGAGGTGGGGTCACCTCCCTTCAGCAAAGGAAGAACAAAGGCTGTTTTCCAAGCATCCGGAATGGTGTTTTGGCTTATGGACAGATTAAAGATGTGGGTCACAGGGACTGTGATGATATGAGCAGCCAGCCTTAAGAAATAAGGTGGAAGTTCATCTGGACCTGCAGATTTTTTAGGATCAAGATCATTTAACAGTTTATTTACCTCACTGACTGAGAACGGAGAAAAAGAGAAGGTGTGATTAACAGATGGTTGACTTGTAGGAGGGATTTGATTTGTAGAAGTTTGATTATTAGATAAAGTGGCTGATTTTCCGTTTGTAACTGTGTCAAATAATGAACTAGAAGCAACAAAATGTTTATTGAAACAGTTCAGGATCTCGTGCTTATTTGACACAGGAACAGAGTCAACAAGAAATTGTGATGGGAGGTCAGATGATGATTGGGGGGTGCCTGAGAGAGATTTGATGGTTTTCCAGAATTTTTTAGGATCGTTTAGATTTTTGGAGGTCTGAGATAAGAAGTAGTTACATTTTGCGGCTTTGATGGCAGTTGTGAATTTATTCCTTAGCTGCCGAAATTTCAACCAATCAGTGTCTGAGTGTATATAGTTTATACATTTTATACATCTATCTTATAATGGTTTGCTAGTTTTTGATAATTTGTTTTGAAAAAAATCTGTATTTCTCTCTTATGTTTTTCTATTGTTTATTGTTTAAGGAAATTCTACCATTGCTGTTCATCATTCTTTAGTTTGTAGCAGGTCGCTCTTGTAAATGAGTCCATGAGGCTCAATGAGATTTACCTGACTAAATAAAGGTTGAATGAATGAACGAATTTTGAATATCAAGCATTTGCATCAGAATTTGTAAATAATAACGTTTGATTTTTGCAGCAGTCAGTTCAAAAAGTAAGCTGGACAATTAGCAAAAAGTTACCTGTATGAATAAAAATTAAAATAACAGCTCTTAAAATTGACAAATAGTGTGTCTGCTTTAAAATGAACAGTGTTTTAGAACTGTTTTGTAAATCATTAATGCTTTAAAATGTTTATAAACTCGTGAAAAATCCATTTATAAGATAAGATAGAACTTTGTTGATCTCGCAGGAAATTGTTGAATAAGATAATATTCTCTTTTTTTTATATATATAAAGGAGCCTTTTTGTGAAGAGGAGTCAAATATTCTTGCTTTGGGTGGGTGATTGTAGGCAAGATGTCACAGGCACAAGCACTAACTGTCGAAGATCTTTGTTTAAAACTGTGGTGAGCAAGACGTTTTCAAGGAACGCCATTTCCGTTGCTTATTTTCTGGTCAGTTTATTTTGTCCATGTCTTTCTTATCTGTGTTTATATAAGAACTGGGGCTAAGTACTTTGTTTATTGTACGGGTGTGAAAATTGATTTATGGACAGTGTGAAACTGATCATGTGATGCAGGAAGTTGTTTCAGTTTGTTGTTCTGGAGTTGTCACTTTGCTGAAGTCATCGAGTCTCAAAGGCTGAACCCACAGCAGGACTGTTTCAAACTCAAACACATTACAGTATTGTGTGAGTGTTTGTGAAGCGTTCACACTGTTGTGACCCATTTTTCTTACGTACGTTTCTCTGCGCCAGTCTTGTCCCACGGTTTTCAAGCTATTTTAACAAATACATCAAAATCTTTCAGGACAATCCTGCTATGACTTTTGGTATTGGTGCAACTTTAGCTTTAAATATATA
>JBBPBX010064452.1:0-20245 GCA_038048925.1 Garcialebias charrua | reverse complement strand
TAATGTGTGAGAAAGTTTTTTGTGTTAAGGCAGTTCAAATGGGAGGGGAGGCAGAGCAGGCAGAGTGTTTAGCATTCTGACTGCCTGATGAACAGAGCTGTCTCTCAGTCTGCTGGTTCGAGCCTGGAGACTCCTCAGTCTCCTCCCTGATGGCAGCAGTCTAAAGCGGCTGTGTAGTGGGTGTGTGGGATCACCTGCCATGCGGTGGGCTTTCCGAGTGATTGAGCTTCCTGTTTGAATTATGTGGATTCCTGTTTTACTTTGGTTCTTTTATTGTGTTAAATATTAAATGTTCTTTGACAATTTGGGTTTTATTTATTTTATTTAGTTTCACACTTTCATATTTGACTTTACGTGCAACATTGCTCATTTAAATTAATGTAAACATGATGTAACATGGCTGCTCTTCTCGTCTGAATTAACTTGATAATTCAGAGATGCAGTCACAAAACTTTTATTAAAAATAGTTTTACTATGTCACTGAACTGTTGTTTAGCAAATGAAATCTATAGTCAGTGATCTTGGACTTTTAATGGAATTTTTTGTTGTTTTATGTTTTAATGAAAGTTTTATTTTGTGCATTTTTCATTACAGCATTTTTTTTTTTACAATAGAACAACTGCAAAGTTTTTCAAATACGATGTGTTTTTTTTTTTCACAGAAAGAAACTGATCAAACTTTCATATCCTACATTTGGATAGATATGGTTAGCTTAATATTATTATTTTTAATATAAACAACACAAATTATACACCAGCTACTTGAATAGCACAAATATATTAATTTTTCTTCTTCCCTATTCTTTCAACACTTTTTTCCAGGCCTGGGCGAATCCCCTTCTTGGATGGAACGAAAGCCTTTTTTGTGGAATTTCACAGTTAACGGTTCCGACTGAAGTTTTGTGGAAGCCTGATCTAACAATCGAAGAGATGTAAGTGTGCATGTGCAAACTTTAGCTCCTCACGTTGTATACAGCGACAACAGAAACTGATGACAGAGAGTAGTGAATAAACAAAACTAAATAATTGATTACATCAAGCCTTAAAAACATATGCCTTTTTTCTGTTAAACTAAAATACCAGATGGAATTATGTATATTGTCAGAAATGTGTGGACTCAGTTGTAAAAAGATTTCATAATGTGAGAATGTGTTTTGTCTCATTTCTTTAGAATCTTGTGTTTACGTGTGTTTTCTGTCTCCCCCAGTCATGTTGTCAGCTCCTGCTTCACCTGGGGCCTCATGTACAAAGACTTGCGTGGATTTCTTACTGGAAAGTGCCGCACGGTCAAATCCAGAAATCTGCCTACGCACAAAAAAATCCAGATGTATCAAACTGTGCGTACACCGGAATCCACGCACATTCCTTTTGTACATCACAATTAACGTGGAAATGAGCGCACGTGAGACACCTCCCCTGACACGCCTTCATTTACATATGTTAAACAGATGCAAATTACTTCCTGCATGTGTGAAGGACATGCTTGTTTGATCCCTGCGCGATCAGAAATGATTTCTAGATTCAGGAAAATAATGAATTTAATATAATATGGGTGGGGAAATAAATCCTAAGTAAGAATAGTAATAAAATGTGTTTATCACACAAAGAACGAGTGATTGTGTGTCGGTATTTGTGTGTGCGCGCACCCTGCTTTGGTGCGCAACCGGCTTATCCATTCATTCTGAGTGAAAATATTAACTTTGCGCACGAGTTTATTACCATAATTACTGTAAACACAGAGGAACTTGGATGTTTGGTTGAACATAGATCTTTGTTTATTTAATAGATGATATGAAGAAACGAGTCTGTGCGTCTCAGTGGAGAGTTTTCATGACATGACGTGATGTTGGAGTCTCCAAACGCTGCGCGCCCCGCAGCCTTGTGCGCATCTGTTTGTCTGTGAAGCTTTCACTCTCCTACAAGTTATATATGGTGTACTTTCACGTGTCATTTTGGAGAAATCTACAATAAACGCAGATTATTAAACACCTCCACTGCCGTGTAACACCGGCGAGGGTGCGCGCGCTCCAAACCGCGACCACTCAGCCTTTGGAATCATATGGATGAGACCATTCTATTGGACATGATCCGGCTTTGTGTGGACTGGACTGGCACAGTCCCGATCGACCTGCCAGCTCCCTCTGGAAAGCTCAGGAACAGTTTGATCGCTGCTTCTGCACGCGTTGTGCACGGTTCCTGCGTTGTGCTCCAGAGCGCAGTGCCAAAATGAAAAAGGATTATTCCTGAAAACGGCTGATAAGCCATATCATAGATCAGAAAATTATATCTGTTTATAAATAAATGATCTGCGTGTTACACTATGTATTATATCCTCCAGTAAGGCTGAATCCGTTCCTGTTAAATGTATTTTTTGCACAACTTTGCGCGTCCTTTATTTGCGTCCATGTGGATGTAATAATTGTTATCATGTGTGTTTGGTGGGAATATTAATCATTTTCACATCATGAACAGTTAATAATAATAATAATAATAATAATAATAATAATAATAATAATAATAATAATAATAATAATAATAATAATAATGAATTCAATTTATAACGCACTTTTCATTAATGAAAATCTCAAAGTGCTACAAGGTGCAACATAATTGAATGTCAATAAAACAAATAATAAAACAATTAAAATCAACAACAGTATCAGCTATGATCAAAAGTAGAATCATGAGGAGTATAGTATGCTCGGTTGAAAAGAAAGGTCTTCAAGCCGCTCTTAAAGTCAACCACAGACTGTGGGGCTTCAGTTTCTCTGAATCACCTGTAAGTGTCGCCAAAGGAACAAGAACCACAGAAACGTGCGTACGCCTGCTCGGGAGCTGGCGTGGAAATGTACCTGGATGCGCACATATTCACGTTCAGTTCAGTTTTGATACATACGGGGTTTTGCGTGGATAGTGACGTAAGCAAGTTTTTTGTGCGCACGCACGGTTGATACATGAGGCCCCTGCTCCCAGTCCCAATCACCGCAGGTGTTTGTCATTATGTCTCGTTAGTGTTCCTTTAAGTTCAGCGTCATTGTGTTTCCAGCAGGCGTCATGCTTTGTCTTACTCCATGTTTACTTGAGCTTGTGATTTTTATGCTTTGCTGCCATGACAGCTTATTCTTTCATTAAATAAAAAGTTGTTCTTTCTTTTGTTCCCGGTGTCTGTCTGCACTTGGATTTGATCCTCCACAGACGATAATATACAATTTAGTTTTTGGACGAGAAAAAAAATTAATTGACACACTGGAGGGCTTTTGTTCATTTTGTAATAAACCTTTTTTCCCATAAGTGTTATGGGTTGGGAATAATCATAACAGAGGAGCTGACAAAAAAATAAACATATAATATTAATAACATAGTTTTTTCATATTCTGTTTATATATAAAATCTACAAATTAGTAGACTTTTGCTAAGTATTCAAATGTTTCTTTAGAGTTTGATTCCAATAATGCCAACTGTAAAATGTGAAAACATTTTGTTCAACTTCAGTATTGCAAAAACAGACTTTAAAGTGGCATCACAAAATTTAAAAGTCCAATTCTTATGGAATAAAGATTTACAAGACATTATTTCCTGAAAGATTTTCAGAAGTTACCAGCTGCAAATCACTCAAATTTATTAGTTCATTAACATTCTATTTAACAGTAAATCCCATTGAGATCACAGATCTCTTTTGCAAGGTGAGGCCTGGGCCTGAAGGCAGCCTAACATGCATGTTTTGGACTATGGGAGGAAACCAGAGTACCCAAGAGAAAACCCAAGCACGAGAAGAACAAGCAAACTCTACACAGAAAGACCCCAGGTCCAACCTTTTTTTATTTTATTTTTCACTTACAAATATTTGGCACAAGGTTATTACAGCCTTGACCAGGTCAGTACAGTAATTGATAAAAGCAATGATTTTGATGCATTATTATTTTTAGAGCAATGACCGTTTATTCAAAAACCTTAAGACTTTTTACCCTAATGTTCAAAATGAACCCTCTCAAAAAAGTCAGGTTTAAAAAAAACATAAAGCCACATGTAAATATCTTTTTTTACTTCCCATTGTGGGGGCATCACTACTAAAACCTGTTTTCCTTTTATTTAAGGTAAAGGGTTAGATTTATTAGCTACAGTATTCATAAAAAAAAGCATACGTGAGGATTACAGTACGTGTACATCAAAAATATAATAATAATAATAATTGTCTAATCTTGTCATCTGCGTATGTTTCCCATACACAGACGAAATTCGTCTCTGCATTTAACCCAACCACCTACCAGGTGGTGCAGTGAGCAGCCATAGAAGGCGCTCGGGGAGCTGGAGAAATAGGTGTGCACTCATAGACACCCCAAGGTGTGTAGTGGCCGGGACGCGAACCCGCGTCCTTCGGGTCCCAAGTCAAACGCCCTAACCACTACACCATCTATGTGGTTTTAATGGGAGTCAATGAGACCCAATCAGGCCCAAGGGGGTGTATGCATTTCTATTCTATTCACCTTGCAACAGAAGGAGTGACTGAATCTTAAAAATAACAATAAAATAAATCCTGGCCAAGTTTCATGAAATTAATCTTTTAAACTGACATGTTGAGAATCAAAAAAATATAAAACAAGCAGAATATACACATTTAGTCCTCTATGGTGCTAAGAGGGTTAAGGTCTAATCTTTTTAACAATAATGAGGTTTTATTACATTACAGGGTAGAGAAGGACAAAGCCCCACCCAGCCCTTTTCTCAAAGTATATAGTAATGGTTTAGTGGAATATAGGAACGACCAAGTTGTGATCAGCACCTGCAGGATGCGTGTTTACAGATTCCCATTTGACAGCCAGAGCTGCAACATCTCCTTCAAGTCTGTCTTGCACTCCGGTAAATTTATTATTTTATTTTAAGTTGCAACCACCTGATGAAATATCTGACTTAAACTGTTAAATAATGAACAGTGTTTTTCTTCCATTCCAGATGAAGAACTAAAGATTTTATATTATGAAAATGATACGGCACTCACTGAGTGGTCTCGTGAAGTGATGCAGACGCAGTATGAGTGGCTTTTCATGAACCAGTCAGTCACCAAAAAAACTGTCAGCTATTTTGGATTCAACCAAACCGTCATTGTTCACACAGTAAGTATTTTCTGGAGCGAGGCGTTCACTGAAATCAAAGTTGTCTACTTGAAAGAAGAGCTGTGCTGCTGTGGTCCTGCTTCTTATCTGTTTGTATTTCAATGTTGCAATCATTCACATAGAAGCTGTATTGTTGCTTCTGAAGCAAACTGTTTCATTTGCTATACAGTTGAATAACAGGAAGAATCTCTTGATGCTGTTAATAGGCATGTGCATGTAGATGCCTATTAACAGGACGACCTCTGCTTCACAGCTCATAGTTATTGAAGGAGTCAAAAGTTCAGTTATCAGCCTCCTCTCTGTAGAGACTCACTCAACCTCACATACATGGTTCTATATTTATTTAACATCAGTACGTGAAAACATCCATGACCTCTAGATACAATCCTCCAACAGTTGTGAGCATACTGTAACTTGGAAAAATAAGAGCAATACCAATATTTTGGTGAGTGGATATATCTGTAAACTGATCACTCATCCTTTGAAGGAGCTATGCTTTCTAGTTTTTGAAATGATTGGGGGTGGCCGAAGATTAATCTACGGTGATCAAGGCCACCATTTCCGACCCCCTAGCACCGGCAATGCCCAAGTTAATGTATACAATTGCGCCATCCACTTGCCAGGATCCACCACTCTGCACTTTCTCAGACTAGACAAAAAAGTGCATTTATTAAAAAAACTAGAACAAACATTCACTATTCAAATCTGATAGCAATGTGGGACATCAATGTATCACTTGGAGTATATTAATAGAAATTTGACCAATCTTTTTTTTTTTTTGTAGAAATCTTTCTACTTCTTGTTTCACCTACTTACCTGGAAACTACACACAGCAGATTATTTTATTGTACATGTGTCTTAGGATATTTTATTTTAAATGTGCAGGACTCGGGAAAAAGGTTGGTACAATGAAAACACACTCTCAGAACTGTGTACTTCAGTATGCTTTAATAAAAAGTTGCCACAGATACAATGAAACTCTGCAAAGCATAAAAATGCTCAAAACAACACATACTGTTATTTGCTAGGGTTAAGCATCAATTTTAAACCCCGCCACGAACAACAGAAAAAGCCTCAAGCTTTCACACACACTCAGAAAAAGGCATTGAAATAAAAAGATCAGAATCCCTCACCGTTGATACAAACGAGGAGGCCGCTTCGTTCAGTGGGAGATATGTTCTTCAATGCAAAACCGAGCGTTGATCAGACCCTCGGTAGACCTCAGAAATCCATCCGAGCGCCTCCTATTTTATAACTTTGAGGTGTGTGAATGTGTATGCGTGCGTGTGCGTGTGTGTCTATAATGACTTTACTCTCTCATCTTAATACAAACATGTTTTTGTGTGAGTCGGTGCAAGGCACGGGTGAGGGATAACATTTGTCACTTTGACTAGACTGTTGCAACTTTTGCCAATAAAAACAAAGTTATACGTGAAAAAGAGCAGGGCCCTTGCCTCTCTCACATAGTCAGTGTCTTCAAAGCAAAAGCTGCCTCACTAAAAAGTCAGCCTGACACTAAGTATATGGTCAGTTTTAATGAATACACTTAAATTTGATAAAATAGTCAGAAAGCATAATATTTCTCTGGTTTATCTCATTCCTCATCCCACCCTTTGATTTTTGACTAATTTTGAAAATTTTGTCCTGTGACCTCATAGGGCACTCGCCAATATATGCCCATCCATCTTTCCACACTCGCGCAAACCAAATCAAGGAAAGAAACCCGATCACCTTCATGAACAATGACTTGATATATCCTATTTCCACTAACCCAATAATCCCGTACTAACGTATCAGGTCTTACCGTTGTATCTATTTCAATAGTAGTTCTCTGAGTTCCAAACCAATGATCTCTTATCGTAACCGTAATCTTCATTCCAGAGCTGTGTTATAAACCAATCTAATTATACGATCTTTCGTGCGTTTAATATAAAAACATGTGCACACGTTACACAAAGTTAATACTACTAAGCAAAGCACTAAAATTAGCAAAGGAGGGACTGCATATGCTCGCGCCGTCGATGACATTCCTGTGAATATGTCCCACCAATGGTGGGCCGACGCCTGTTCGATGAGTTTAGCCGCATGCAAAACCTTCCCCTGTGCAATGTATGTGGACACTGTTAAATCAGAAACGTTAGACTTATGGGATTCAATCATCTGTTTTAGCTCCATGGAATCGTTCAACGCGCGCTTGAAACGAGCCAGGGAGACCCGCCACGGTACATGCAGAAATTGCCACTGTACCTCAGTCAGACGGGTGCTTGAACTGTAATTGGTTAATCGATAAGTCTGGTTGTTCCAACTCCACAAGTGAACACCATACAAACAGCCAGAGAAAGGCACCGTGGGTAATTGTGGATGGCTCTTAATTGTTGCTACGCATAACGTGTGTGGTCCGATCTGCCATAGCATGTCCCTAGCTGGTTCATGAACCCAATCACACAACACCCCATCTCTGGTTATACACGGGTTAATGTGACCTGTTTGCAACATACATATCACTCCTTTGTCTGCAGTCTCGCACAGTTGCATGTCATAAGTGAAGTTTGTCCTTGGCTCAAACCATTCACCTTTTATTTTCAAAAACCAATACCCTTGTACAGTAATTACAGGTAAAACATGATACTTGCATACTGTAGTTGTGTCATTAATCAGATATTGTACCCAATGTCCCTCACACATTTTTTCATCACATTTTGTCATTTCTGGTTTCAAAACCAACCAATATGTACTCGAGATGTTCCACAACCTGCGCCATTCATGATGATTCTTCGTCGTCACCACCCTTTGGAAGCGCTCCTTCTGCACCTGTGCATGTAAGGATTGTAGAGTACACGTGGTCCAATTCAAAGCCTGTGTCAAGTTCTGAAGTATCTCTTCTGTTTCACCCCACATTTTTAATTGCCAGTCCAGTCCTTTAAAGTGCGACTAAACCCAAAATTAACTTTTTTTAGCTGATAAACTCCCTAGAATGTGTTTAAAATGTTATCTAGCACTATGGCTGTGTTTATTCTCACATAATTGTGCATATCTGTGTAAATTGGCAATATTTGGCAATATTTGGTCTAAAAATGTGTTTACGGTAGTTCTATGGGTTGAACTGGTGGATTACACCTTAATTTTCTTATTTGTGCAAACGCTCATGTGTGACATGTCTGCTCATGTGTGATGTCACACAGGTGGTTCAAGCAGAGCCAATCCCCTGCAGAGATGAGAAGTGCATACCTTATATGGAAGTGCTGCATTTCACTCCTGACAAGCGGTTTTATTTTTATTTTCATTTTCATTTTTTTAGGCCTTTGGTTTTGGATGGAATGGGTGGAATAGATAAATACATCTACATGTTTATTCTTTGTTGTTGCTTGGTGTATGTTGTTGGCTAGAGGTTTAATTTGTTTTAGGTTGTTGCAGGTGGAGGCGTGAACAAAAGCACAACTCTACCTCCACCCTTCCTTGTCTCTCGACACGCCCATTTTCAGGGAGATTTTGGAAGGAGGAGTTACCGTCTCAACCTGGGTTTAGTCTCACTTTAAGGAGCAGTTTGGCAGTCTCTACTTGGGTCATTACCACTGATGGCATCCACACCCCAACTTGATGGATTGCTGTCGATGTATGCTGCCCCGTAGTGGACAACATGGATCTGGTCACCTCGCCATCAATTGTATTTGACAAACCCAAGACAGTTCCAGTTCCTCCCAGTAAGGTGTCATACCACGCCCTTTTAATTCTCGAGCAGCGTGGTAAAGGTGGGAACAGCACCTTCCAATGTACAGTCATGGTTATTGGGACATCATGCCCTCTGAAGCATTTTGGGCACATGTAAATCGGACAGTCACTGGCAACTTGACTAACCCAGCAAAGGTTATTGGATGTACAGGTCAGGTTGCTTTTTATTTTTGTCTGAAGCATCTTTGCTCGTACAACAACATGAGGTTTTTCTACCTCACTCAGCATTTGTCCTGGTGTTGCTGAGGAGAGGCTGACCAGGAACACGGTGCCCAAACAGCCGACACTGCCATTTGGTTGGCGCTTGCCACGACCGCCGGTCATCTTGGCCCCGTGATGAACTCGATCCGCCCGTCAACAAAGACCAGGGAAACATCAAGCTGTGGAAACAAGAAATACTGCTTACAGACAGAGAAAGATCAATTAGTTTTCTCTCAAATAACATTTTTTGACAGGTACATTTATCCATTTTTCCTCTCCTGAATACAACACTGAAACTGTTGCATCTGTTCCTTGTGCTATTTTTTCTGCAGCACGAGGAGGACCATTTCCATTTAATTTTCACAACATCTCTTTCAACAATCCATTCATTCTCTCAATCAGCCCAGCAGCCTGTGGATAATATGAAATATGATATACCCACTCAACATGTTTCTCTGCTGCCCACTCTTTTACCCATCTGCATGATCACCATGTGCACAGCCTTTAATTCAGCCCACTGACTGCTTCCTCCCTCCCCCGTTTCTTCCAGGGTCTTATTCTGCGCCGGATCAAAAGCACCTGCTTTCCATCTACGCTTTCCAGACTTTACTGGGGACTCTGCCAACTGTTCAACTTCAAAAACCTGTTCTCTTTCCTCAGGAATGTCAACAACTTGCTCATGCAAAACAGATACTCCCTTCTCTCCTGGTTTAGCCCGTTCAAACACATACCACTTCCATTTAATAATGTTGGCTTCCTGAACTGTTCCTTTGTGATGCTGCACTTTTTCAATGATAGATACAGTGTCTGGTACAGCTGATGTCAAAGGAGGCGTGTGTTTATTAAGCTGCCTGTAATCCACAGTCATTCTCCATGAACCATCTGACTTTCTGACTGGCCAAATGGGATTATTCCAGGCAGTAGTGCATGTTTATAACACTCCAGCCTCCACATAATCTTTGATGGTGTCAGCAATTTCATCGTGACCCCCAGGGATACGATACTGTTTCATGCTTACTGTCTTAGTTGCCAAAGGAATGGGAAAAGGAGGCATTTTCACTTTTCCCACCAACACAGATTTAATCTGTAAAGGTCGCTCCACCCCGAACTCAAAACGCCCTCGTTTCAGATGAAGTGTCATCCCTGCTAAAACATCCATGCCCAAAATCCATTTTTTTACTGGAGTGACTAAAACCTGAAATTTCTTAACTGGCATTTTTCCAATTTTTAAAGGTATAGTCATACTTTTTCCAAAAATCATGTTTCCTCCAGACCTGAAAGGGGAACAACAGGACCATTTATTCTGTCAGGGTTTCCGTGAATTAATGTAGCCTCGGCCCCTGTTTCTAGTGTCAGCACTTTTTGAACATTTTTATTCTTCCAATGAATTTCTATCTGAACATGCGGTCTAATGTCATCTGTTGACCAATTTGTAATCTTTATTTCTGGGGCCTGGCTTTTTTCCTATTCGAAGTCCATCAGATCCTGCAAATCTGGATATAACTGTGATCTCTCTTTGCCTTTTCTGTTCTTTCTTTTCTGCTTCACAGTTCTGACTCTGATCACCTCCTCCTCAGAGGAGTCTCTTTCTAACTCAAAATGATTAGTCTGGCTCCCCTCCCCGCTCCCCTCCTCTCTCTGCACCCCCACTGTGCTGGCGCGCGTGGGTCTGAGCTCAGCTGAGGAGGTTGGAAGAAGAACAGGAGCGGTTTGGGAAACGTTTCTCAGGGCCTGTGTTAAATTTTCCACATCATAACTAGCACAATACAAGCCTCTCTGTTTACATCTGGACCTCAACTGATCCGTAGGCAACCCGTCTATTTCATTAGGAGAAACCCCTGATTTAATTAATGCTCTCCAGAGATCAGAGCGAGTGGGTCCCGTGTTTTTCCGAGCGTCTCTTTTTGGCCCGCGCGTCGTTAGTTGATGTTTACCTCGAGTTGAATTCCCTTCACCCAGAGAGCCTAGCTCCATAATTCTGACATTTTTACTGGGGACCGAGGAGACAGGAGGAGCAACCTCCACCCGACTGCTCACGTCCTGCTCTTTGTCCCAAAAATAATCATTTTTATCGCTCTCATCCCAACTTGCTGGATCAAAGCCAGAACCCAGCCCAGCGACAGAAGCTCTGACTCTGTTTGGGGAGACGCTTCGTTTTTTCCTCCTGTACTTTTCACTCTTCAGCATGGTAACTTGCGTCACCACTCCTACAAGTTCTGTCATTTTCTCCAGCTGCTGATTTAATAATTGCACATGCTGTTTCTGCAACAAGCAGTCTGTCTGCGCTTCCTCCGAAGCGGCCTTGTACTTCAACATTTGCGCCTGTATTTGCTGATTCTTTTCATGTAAGCTTTTCCATGCAGTCGCACAAATCCACACATGTTTCTGCAAACCACACACAGGTGCCCCTTTTTTAACTTCTACTGTTTTCAAAGCCGTCAAAAAATCACCTGAATTCTCAGCATTTAAAGAATCATTACAAGGAGAAGGGCATGCCCCACTGTCTTGCAAACATGCAGCAATTTGTTGGTACTGGACATCCCTCCACCCCTCCACCAACTCAGTTTTCACTCCTGCATCTGCTTTATCTCTTTTCTTAAACATTGTACAGCCTTTTTCTCCAAAACCCTGCTACTCGCAGCGCCAAAATGTCTTATGATATTTTATTTTAAATGTGCAGGACTCGGGAAAAAGGTCGGTACAATGAAAACACACTCTCAGAACTGTGTACTTCAGTATGCTTTAATAAAAAGTTGCCACAGATACAATGAAACTCTGCAAAGCATAAAAATGCTCAAAACAACACATACTGTTATTTGCTAGGGTTAAGCATCAATTTTAAACCCCGCCACGAACAACAGAAAAAGCCTCAAGCTTTCACACACACTCAGAAAAAAAGGCATTGAAATAAAAAGATCAGAATCCCTCACCGTTGAATGCAAACGAGGAGGCCTCTTCGTTCAGTGGGAGATATTTTCTTCAATGCAAAACCGGGCGTTGATCAGACCCACGGCAGACCTCAGAAATCCATCCGAGCGCCTCCTATTTTATACCTTTGAGGTGTGTGAATGTGTATGCGTGGTGCGTGTGCGTGCGTGTCTATAATGACTTCACTCTCATCTTAACACAAACATGTTTTTGTGTGAGTCGGTGCAAGGCACGGGTGAGGGATAACATTTGTTATTTTGACTAGATTGTTGCATCTTTTGCCAATAAAGACAAAGTTATATGTGAAAAAGAGTAGGGCCCGTACCTCTTCCACATAATCAGTGTCTTCAAAGCAAAAGCTGCCTCACTAAAAAGTCAACCTGACACTAAGTATATGGTCAGTTTTAATGAATACACTTAAATTTGATAAAATAGTCAGAAAGCATAATATTTCTCTGGTTTATCTCATTCTTCAGCGGTACACCTCAGTTTGCAAATACGCTCCATCAGAAACTGAGACCTCACAGTCCAAGAAATCTAGCCCACCATTTTTTTCCTCTTCTCGTGTGAACTTGATAATTTTGGCTGTCAGCAGCAAACTGGTTGATCCACTATGAGACAGTGCTATTTATAAGACTGAGCTAAATACAGCTCCTTAGACTGAAGAAGTCTTTCGGAGGAAAGACAAAACGTTTCTACAAATTTCTTTTGTTTTTGATTTTTTTAATGTCCAGAGGACCACGCTTAACTTTTTTGGATTTGTCTACCTGGATTATTGAGCATGCATCAGGATATGTTGTTTAAGATATTCTTTGCACTCACCCATAGATCTGCACTTTGGACTCATTCATTGTGGCCTTGTGAGACCTGTGACAGAAGAAGCAGGATTGTGATCTGATAAGACTCACGCATGACCCTGAAATTCTGTTTTCATTCTGTTTAAACATTCATTGGTTTAACCGTGCAGCTCTGGTTATAAATTGTGTTATTTATATATATGTTTTATACAGTATTAGCATGTTTTATATTTTGCCATTTTAAAATTTGGAGTACCTGCCCCTTTAAAGTTATCTGCACATTCCTGCTCCCAGTCTTAACAGAGTATTAGCATTTGATCATGATATAAAAAGGGAGCCAGGCAGTGAATGACACTTAAAGAAATCTGTCTGTGGACAGAAATGGCCTCTGTGTGGGCAGGATTGTAAACACTTACAACCTGGTTCTACCTATAAAATGTAGAAAAAGACAAAGTTCAAAGGTTCAGCTTGTACTATCAGGTCTGAGATTTTATGCCACTTTTAGTTTTGTCCAACTAACATTTACTTAATTTTGAGAATGCTTATCTGATGTATTCTCTCCAGATAATGATCGTTTTTTAAAAATCCATTGATCCACCTGAGGCTCCTTCCTCCTCCACACAGACTTTGGAGCTCTTTCTTTCACTGCACCATAACATCAGTTCACCTGTCGCTTGTGGTTAAACTTGTATCAGTGTCACTGCAGTGCTACTCCCCTGAATGATAGTGGGGGGATATGCATTCCTTCAAAGAATGCCAGGCCTTTTATTTCTGAAAAGCACAGACTGTCCATGAATCATAACTGCTCACAGTAAACATAAATCTCCGAACTTCAGTGTTTCAGTTTAAGCTACTGTAAGTTTTTTTTTTTAAACCAAAGATTACACTTCATGTCTAATCTAAAGTTATTCTTACCTAAATCAAGACGATAGTTTTTTTTTTCATTCAACCTTTATTTATACAGGTTAATCCCACTGAGCCTCGAGGACTCATTTACAAGAGAGATCTGATTTCTTAGCAATGAGTGATGACAGCAATGGATAACAACAATAACAATAGACAGTCGTAAAATAGGCATACACATTTAAGTTTCTTTTCTTCTTTTTTTTTTTAACAAATCAAAACAAAATAGCAACCAAAAGGACATTCAAGAGGAATAGCAGCAAAAACGGTTACCGGTAGATCGCAAGGCGATTTAGTCCGTTATAGACTATTATGTCTATATTACTACTACTGCTACTACTACTACAACTACTACTGCTACTACTACTTTGTACTACTACTACTATGACTATTTTAGACTACTGGTATTACTGTTATAGACTGTTATGCTAGTCTGAATGTTTGATGTTTTTTTGTGTATTTTTATTTAAGAAGTTTTCATTTATCTTGTGACATTTTTGTGTCTAGATGCTTCATTCCTGACTTTTTATGTTTCTTGTAAGTTAAATAAAAGCATAAAATATTGAACCTTTTTCCCCCAAAATTAATGCAATATATTTCACGTGGACCAACAACCTCTTTAGACTTTTGAAGATCTACGTCCATACTGGTTTCCAGATGAGTTCTGCTCTGTATCAGGGCGGCTGTAGTACGCTCGTTTTTAAACATGGCACCACGCATGATCTGAAACACTGCAGGCACGAGGCCGCAGCATGTTGCCCATCAGTACACACCGTCTGTTTTGCATCACAAGTTCACAGCCTGTCAGTTGCAGCAGATGAATTTATGCCTTCCATCTTACAGCACTGAACATCAAAGTCAAAGTCAACTTTATTGTCAGAACTGCAATATGTACAGGACATACACAGGACCGAAATTGCGTTTCTCTCAGTCCCTCGGTGCAACAGTAACCATCTAAACACTAAACACTAAAACATTTAATAAACATAAGCATAAAATAGTAAAAGTGTAACACTGTCCTGAGTTTTTTCATAATAGTATAAAAGTATGAAAATTTACACCAACACTGAAACACCAAACACCCCTAAAACACCAAACACCCAATGAACATAAGCATAAAATGAAATAATAAAAGTGTAATACTGTCCTGAGTTTTTGCATAGTAGTATAAAAAGTATAAAAAGTATATCTATAAAATAAACTGAAGTTTCTAGCATTGACATTTGCAAAGAGTGGCACAGCAGCATGTACATAGTATATGTATGAGGTAGTTGATGTTGGTACTGTATATAGGCAAAGTGTCCTAGAAGTCTCAGCAGAACTTTTCTAGGTTTAATACAAGTGTAGAGAAAATGTGTTCCAGTTGTTTTTTGATAATCAAAAAAACAATCAAAACTGACTGCATTTGAATTCAACATGTGCACTGAGGTCCTGCACCTTCTATAAAATAATCAGATTCAAAGAACAGTTTTGGTTATGAAAGGACAAATAAAAATACGTTTCCTCTTATAGCAGCATCTCCTTCTGTACAGGATCGACATGTAGAGTGTGTCTTTCAGAAAACATAAATCAGTGGCAGCCTGCTTGGTCAGACAGTTACATTTAATAAATCGAGGAGAATTTTGATTATGGTCTCTGCGTATCTGCTTGCTATCAGCACAGATGTAAAAGACGTGTGGCCAAACTAAAAGCAGGTTCCGTGTGAAATTGGTTTACTAATGAAAATTAAATGAATTCATCTGTTCCTGTCTACAGGCCCCTTTCCCATCCCTCGCTTTGCTGTAATTGGTCTTTTCCTAAGCTTTTCCACCATCCAAACTTAGAGAAAAGATGCTTAACATTAAAGAGGAGTTTTTAACATTCTCATTGTGTAATCTGCCCCCCCCCCCTCCCCCACAATTTCTCTCCAAGTTTGTTTATCAATGGAATTTGTTTTATTAGAAGGTAATGCATGTGGTTTGCCAAAAACTTGCAAATAAAAATAAGAAGCTTACACAGTGCTGGGCACCGCTAATCCAAAAATTTGTTCCGCTAATTCTAAAGTGCTTATTAATTCATTTAGGTCCGCAATTTCAAAAGCGCTTATGTCTTAGTTAAGCTAGCGGAAGCTAATTCTAAAGCGCTAACGTGCAAATGGCGAACTACTTTTTTAAATCCAGCAGATTTGACCATTTCGTGAAACAGTTAAGCTCAGGAACCCTTGTTCTATAAAGACAGCTAAGAAAAATATTTTTTCTCAGCAAAGAAACAATTGTTTTTACCGTGTTTTCTTGTAAAGTCCGTGTGGGCTCGCTTCTGTGGCCAGCCGCCATTTTGAGCAGGGCAAATGAGGCGCTGACGCGTCGCGTAGGCTGCTGAGAAACATCCATAAGTTCACCCTCCATGTTAAAAACTCTTCGTCTGACTCTTCGAAAACAAGCAATAAGGCTGCAGAGTAACACACTGGCTGCTAACTGCTATACACGCTCTCTCTAGCGGGGACCGCTTTTTTCACGGACCACATCCGGCGCTGACCGGATATGGTCCGTGAGCAGTCGTCCGGTTGATTTAAGAGCCCGTAAATAAGTTTTTTTATTTTTACTGATAGATAATTAGTTATTAGCGGTACTGCATTTTAAATAAAAATAGCGCAAATCCGCTTAAAAATTATAAAAGTTAGTCAATCCGCTATAGCGCTAACAAATTGTTTAGGTCCGTTATCAGCGGATTAGCGCTTTAGCGCTCCCCAGCGGTCTGGTGCCCAGCACTGAGCTTACATATGGCTAAGCTTGAGGTTACCGGAATATAAACCAATGTAACAAGTAGACTCCAAACATGTTTAGACTAGTAAAGGTAAACCCATCCATCTATCCAGGACACATAATCCCTCCAATGAATTCTAGTCTCCTCCAGGGTCTCCTCCCAGAGGAATGGGACCAGAAATTCTCCAGAGGGAGGAGTCTAGGAGGCATCCTAACAAGATGCCCAAACCATCCCAGCTGACTCTTTTTGATGAATAATGATAGGCAGCTCTATTTCAAGCTCCCTAGAGCTCTTCAGTTTAACTCTAAAGCTGAGTCCAGTCATCCTACATAGGAAACCCAATTTTAGCTGTTTGTAACTGGGATCTTTTTTTTTTTTTTTTCAGATATGATCCCTTTCATGTCCATTGGTGAGGGTTGAAATAAAGGACTAGTAAATAGGGATAGAGCCAATCTGGTATCGGTATCAGCTTCCGATACTAGCATAATTTACGTATCGATCTGTTTTTCACAAATGCACCTCACAAATTTCCTGGTATAGGTGTATTTGCTAACGTTTTGAGTGATCATTCCGTAATAGCAGCTCTTAGATCTACTAAACTTCCACCTGCTAAGCCCAGAATAATCCAAAAAAGGGATTTGAAACGTTTCAGTGAACAGTCATTCCTTTGGGATCTATCCCACTTTGACTGGCAACGGGGAGCAGTAGGGATGAGATGTGCTGCTCAAACACACCACAAGTTATGCCGTGACTGGGGTTCGAACCTGGGTCCTCCGGGTCCCAAGTCCAGTTCCCCTGCCACTACACCATCTTGGCCCCTAACGTATCCTACAAATCAATGACGTGAACACCGCTTGGAATTATTTTCATGATAGTTTCATTTACTTTGTAAACAAACATGCTCCTTTCCGGCAGTTCAGGATAAAGGGCCGAGACAGCCCCTGGTTTACTCCTGAATTAGCTGATCTCCTGCACTGGAGAGATCATCTTTGGGCCGCAGCAAGAAAATCACACTCAGACACTGATTGGTTGAAATTTCGGCAGCTAAGGAATAAATGCACAACTGCCATTAAAGCCGCAAAACGTAACTACTTCTTATCTCAGACCTCCAAAAATCTAAATGATCCTAAAAAATTCTGGAAAACCATTAAATCTCTCTCAGGCACCCCCCAATCATCTGACCTCCCATCACAATTTCTTGTTGACTCTGTTCCTGTGTCAAATAAGCACGAGATCCTGAACTGTTTCAATAAACATTTTGTTGCTTCTAGTTCATTATTTGACACAGTTACAAACGGAAAATCAGCCACTTTATCTAATAATCAAACTTCTACAAATCAAATCCCTCCTACAAGTCAACCATCTGTTAATCACACCTTCTCTTTTTCTCCGTTCTCAGTCAGTGAGGTAAATAAACTGTTAAATGATCTTGATCCAAAAAAATCTGCAGGTCCAGATGAACTTCCACCTTATTTCTTAAGGCTGGCTGCTCATATCATCACAGTCCCTGTGACCCACATCTTTAATCTGTCCATAAGCCAAAACACCATTCCGGATGCTTGGAAAACAGCCTTTGTTCTTCCTTTGCTGAAGGGAGGTGACCCCACCTCACTGAACAATTATCGACCGATCTCTAAACTCTGCATCTTAGCCAAGGTTCTAGAAAAACTGATAAACTCTCAGATCAAAAATTATCTGGACTCATTTAACATCTTACCTCTTCATCAATCTGGTTTCAGGAAAAAACACAGCACAACAACTGCTTCTCTGAAGGTTCTGAATGATGTTGTTGAAGCATTGGATGCTAAGGACTATTGTGCTGCACTTTTCTTAGACCTGTCTAAAGCTTTTGACACTGTGGATCATAACATCCTGTGTCATAAGCTCTCAGAAATCGGTTTCTCTGATCACACCATCGGTTGGTTTTCTAACTATCTTTCCAATCGGAGGCAATGTGTTCAACATAACGGTACTTCTTCCAGCTATTTAACAGTTAAAAATGGTGTACCACAAGGCTCAGTTTTAGGACCCACTCTCTTTACAATCTACATAGCTAATGTAGGTCACTGCATCCCTGATGCATCCTTACATTTCTATGCTGATGATACAGTTGTTTACTGCCGAGCTAAAACAGTTGCTAAGGCTTTCCAGTTACTGCAATCCGCTTTTGACATCATCCAGTCAGATTTGTTCCGTCTCAAACTTGTCCTAAATGCTGATAAAACAAAAGGGATGTTTTTTTCAAATAGGAAGGCGGTTCCAGCAGATCCTCCTCTGATTTTATCTTCAAATGGTGTCCCTATTGAGTTTGTTGATTCCTATAAATATCTGGGTATCCTGATCGATTCACATCTCTCTTTTAAACTCCACGTGGAAAACCTAGTGAAGAAACTGAAAGTTAAACTGGGTTTCTTTTTCAGAAACAGATCATGTCTATCACTGAATGTTAGGAAACGCCTTGTATCTGTGACTTTCCTTCCCTCCATTGATTACGGTGACATTCTCTACATGAATGCTCCTACAAGCACCCTGCGGATGTTGGATGTTGTCTATCATGGTGCACTAAGATTCATAACTGGTTGTGATTATCGTACCCACCACTGCACCCTGTATTCACTGGTTAACTGGACATCATTAACCTCACGCAGACTCTTCCACTGGTACATTTTCATCTTTAAATCACTTCTTGGTCTGCTGCCCTCATACATCTCCTCCTACATGTCTTTGCGTGAGTGCAGCTACAGTGTGCGCTCTCAGGACATGATTACCTGCAGTGTTCCGTCAGTGAGGACTGAACTTGGAAAAAGGGCCTTCTCCTACTCCGCTCCTGCTTCATGGAATATCTTACAAAAAGATCTGAAGCTCTCGACCTTGACTTCTCTAAATGGTTTTCAGAATCTGTTGGAATCCTGGCAAAAACCAATGCAGATTTGTTCCTGTCTTTGATTTTATACGTCTACCTTATAATGTTTTGCTAGTTTTTTGATACTTTGTTAAAAAAAAAAAAAAAACTTTCTTTTGTTTTTTTCTCTCTTTTGTTTTCTATTGTTTATTGTTTGTTTGTTTATTGTTTATTGTTTAAGGAAATTCTACCACTGCTGTTCATTGTTCTTTAGTTTTAGCAGGTCGCTTTCGTAAATGAGCCCATGAGGTTCAAAAGATTTACCTGACTAAATTAAGGTTGAATGAAAAAAAATAAATCGATTTTTCCAATCCAACCTGCAGAGATTTCCAATCCACGATGCATGTCTGTGTCTGTTGAAACATCTCCACGTGTGATTCCCTGCTGGCTGCTCTGCAAGATGGCTCCAAACTCTGGAATGGATTTCCTGAATGGAGGCGTGTCTCATGAACCCCAGAGTAAAAAGACTCGTCTCATACTCGTCTTGGTCTGCTGCCCTCATACATCTCCTCCTACATGTCTTTGCGTGAGTGCAGCTACAGCGTGCGCTCTCAGGACATGATTACCTGCAGTGTTCCGTCAGTGAGGACTGAACTTGGAAAAAGGGCCTTCTCCTACTCTGCTCCTGCTTCATGGAATATCTTACAAAAAGATCTGAAGCTCTCGAACTTGACTTCTCTAAATGGTTTTCAGAATCTGTTGGAATCCTGGCAAAAACCAATGCAGATTTGTTCCTGTCTTTGATTTTATACATATACCTTATAATGTTTTGCTAGTTTTTTGATACTTTGTTAAAGGGAAGAGGGAGGAAAGGAAAAGAAAAGGAAATATATATATATGTATATATATATATATATATATATTTATATATATATATATTTTTCTCTCTTTTGTTTTCTATTGTTTATTGTTTGTTTGTTTATTGTTTAAGGA
>JBBPBX010064451.1:7840-18061 GCA_038048925.1 Garcialebias charrua | reverse complement strand
CAGTGTTGGGTGTAACGCGTTACTTAGTAACGCGTTACAGTAATTACATTACATTTTTCAGTAACGTAGTAGTGTAACGCACTACTTTGAAAATACCTGTAATATATTACAGTTACTAACAAAACCTTACATTCGTTACTTGCGTTACAATCAGGAGAATATTTTTTTTATTTTTTTTATTTTACCTTTCGGAGAATAGTTGTGGGACGAGGACAACGGAGCATACGCATGACTGTCACGGGGGAAAACCAAGACGTACGCGATGACGTCGGAACGTCGTACGTCAACATACATAGACATATAAAGGTACATAGACAGACATTGGAGGGAATGAACAACAGCATGGCGGAGGTGGAGGAGAACGCGGCTATGTCATTTTATGGATGGAAGTATTCACATTATTTTTCTTTTGTCGCGAGAAAGGACAAGAACACTACAGTAGTGTGCAAGCTATGTCTGGGCCACAACAAGACATTGTCTACTGCTGCGAACTCGACGTCAAATCTTTACAAGCATTTACAAAGACAACACGCTAATGCTAAGCTAGTTGCTAAAGAGCCGCAGAGGGATGGTGCAAGTTTGATGCCGCCACCGTTTAAGCAGGCTCGGCTTGAATTTCACCGCCAGGCAACCACTACAAAGGCTGGGGTAAACAAACTTGTAGCAGCATACGTAGTGAACGAAGTGTTGCCAATTTCAACAGTTGAGTCCCCGTATTTGTGTCTAGCTGTTTCTCTCTGTGCATGAAGAAAAAAAGTAAAACTTTTTACTTCAACTTATCTGTGTAATGCAAAGAATGAATAGCCCGACTAGAAGAATGCCCAAACCATGTGAAACTGTAAATATGATGTTCCAAATAAAGTTATCTCCGGTTGACAATCCGCAAGTCCTTTATTTATTCAAAAATTAAAATACATCTTTTTTACGGCGAGGCAGCCACTACCCTGGTGAAGATTCTCAGTCATCCAGGACATGGTAAATTCAAAAAAGTGCAATACAAAAAACAACTAACTTTACTTTGTAACAGAAAACATTTTGCTTCTCATCCGAGGAGCTTTCTCATTTCAAAGAACAGAGATTGTGCGGTTCAAATTATAAAGCTGAGCTAAACTAGATACACATTCAGACTGCCCCATCAGTCCTCACAATAGGGATTTGTTCAGCTAACAAATACCTTAACAAACCCCTATTGTTTCTCAAAACTGAAATACAGTAATTAAAAAAGCTGTCTAAAACAGGTACAACCTTAATTGTTCATAACCTTTACACAGAAACCTACTTTAAAATATCTTGCCCATTGCTTTACTTTGAATCCCAATTTCTAAGTAACCTCTACTAACGGATGTCAGTTGTCTTCCTCAACCAGAGGCAATGATTTCACTCGACTCACACAAGAAAACCAATAATGCACACAACAACAACAACAGTGAGTAAAAATAAATGAACTGTACATGCTCTTCTCAACGTATTACCAGCTGAAGCAAAACATTCCCCTCCAGATCCGAAGAGACCATGCAGTATCGCTGACAACATACAATTTCAAGCGACTGCAAATAAAACTCACACAAACAGACACAATGGCGCATACCAACACAGAGGCCAATCCCAAACGCACCAGAGAAGAAGAAGAAAAAAAGATTCATGAAGAAAAAATTGATTCAAAAGTGGACGGGAATAGTTTCCTCCTATTCAGTCAAGGGAAATAATAATGAGGGTATTAAATACAGCCAGCAGATGGAAAAATAATAACATATCGATTGAGAACGTAGCACTTTCAGAGGAGCGTAATGGCCTGATTCCTGGTATTGATCTGCAAGTGGGCTATGGGAGAAGAAGCTAGTCGCCCCTGTAAGACCCCCAGTGAGAATGAGATTGGTGAAGCCATCCCAGCTTCTGTTTCTTTCTGTATGTTTTTAATTTCAAACAGGGATGATTTCTCCCTAAGTTGATGTGAAATGAATGCTGCTGAAATGGTCTGATGCATAGCGCATTTTCCCCTCATCTTGTGACCATATTTAGCTGTAACAAAGAAAACACGGTGACATTTAGTAGATTTGATGGTTAATGCACTTGTAGAAGACGGCAGAATGTTTAAGGCTTCCGTTTGCAATATGGTGTCCCTTGAGAAGAAGTAACAAATTTAACATTTGGGTTCAACCAGCTGCGACACGAAGCCTATCATGTGTTGTAGAGTGGTGCCACGCAGGATTCTATCGCCGTCACAATTTGCATTATTTATGCAGTTTATTCATAGAGCAGTACGTATGTTGGACGGAGAAAGATGGACAAAATTCAATCTTCGACTTAACGCGCGCGCGCAAAGCTCTAACCCACCTCTCACAAACTCCTCAAGTGATCTTATTTCTAGCTCAAAGAGACAGAAAAATCTATATCTCAATTTGGTACACTTCAACTCCACTCCAAAAGTGCCCTGAGAGAAAACTGAATTAAACTGAGACAAGCTGATTCAACACCCTGAAAAATGAATTTAAGTAGTTGTTTCTGAAATGTGTATTTGCTGTGTGCAATATCAGCGAGAGAGAGAGAGAGAGAAACAACAACGTGGTGGGACTTCACAGCAGCCTTTCGTCTGGAGAAAGGTGCGCTTTCACAGAATATATATACTGTATATATATATAAACATGTGCATGCTGGGGAATACATTAATCATAAGGTGACAGCCAGCCTGACAGACAAGCAGAGTGGCGCACAAACAGATTTGACTGCTTTTCTATTCCTAAACATGTTTGGAAAGGCAAAAACTCACAGGGCAATTAAAAGAGCATTGATAGTCATGTCAGCTGGATTAGGGGCTGGGTGTGAAATTGTCACACTGTGAGTCGGGGTACTGTTAAAATCTTGGCCCGGCTGTTTGCCATATGAGGTTTAGGGGGGACTTCGGTAGAACGTGACGCTTGGAAGAAATACCATCAAGTCGGCGCAAGGCTGGATTAGATTAGCACACAGGAACAGGTGGTCTTTTATTGGCTGTGTGATGCTGTCCAAGTTCCTCAGAAATGGGACATATGTTTGTATGAACACATGGAGGAAACAATCAGGGGAGGAAGCTTTCGTGCTGCAAACTGAAAGGAGACTCAATTTTAGTACGAGAATGCAACGCCTGACGTTTGTGTTCACAGAAATAATTATTGGAGTAGCCATGGACCACTTTCCCATGTGAAGCGTTAAAAAAAAAGGAATTCCAAATAAAATGTTTCTATCATAAGAAAAAAAATAAGTTTGCTGTTTGAAGATGTTTACAGTAGTTGGTGGAGGGAAAGGCTATGGTGGCATGGCAATCAATGTTTTTACAGTGTTCCAACATTTGCAACAAGCTGCCATATCTACTGATATAAAATTGACTATATATGCCAAAAGTGGCAATTTTAGCCTCGTTTTGGGGGTGCTCAAGCACCCCTAAATTTTTTACAAAGCCACGCTGAAAAATAATAAAAAATGATTTTGTAAGGAAACGGTTCTCAAAACTTAGATTCACCAAAATATGGAATAAATATGGAATAAATGATGACTGTCTTAAACGGGCCAGTAAAATCTACAGTATATATACATATATTTTTTTTTTGCACGAGTCATATCCTCGACACCACCTGTCAATCAATCCAGTAGGCTTTTCAGAAACTGACCCATCCGTGACCTTCATTTGTTCTGAAGGTAAACGCCCCTTACTAGCAGGAGCCGCACCCCCCTTTCCTCCGACAACATTGTTGGGGTTTAGCTTTACGGTCACAGGGATTTAGTGAAAAAATCATCAGAATTTTTTTTAAACATTGTTAGTGGGAAACATGCAATTCAGACGTGTTACTTTGAGCGTTTGAGGGTGGAATAAAGTTTATTCTATTTCACAAACTAAACAAAGTTTGGGGAAATGTAAAAGATGGATAAAGGCCGGCTGGTGACCTCATGAGCAGCTGAATACAACAGTTATAAACAAGAAGTACCACATGTTCATCTGTACGAAGGTAACTGCAAGTAAATTTTGGATTTTCTGTCATAATTACATTATAATGTATTTTGATTGCACCACTCTAATTGCGCTGTTTTTTAGTAGGTCTTGTTCACTGAATATTGTATTGATGTTTTATGGTTTATGTTTTTTATGTTTTATGTTTCTATATTTTATGCACCGTTATGCCGAAGCAAATTCCTAGTCTGTGAATCCTGTTCATTGACAATGGCAATAATAAACTGAATCTGAATCTGAATAATGCTTAATGTCCGATCACAAGCTCACCTTCTTAAAGGACAACACCCACCATGACAGTAACAATTCACCATATTGAACTATTACTGTAGTAGAATATTTAGTCTATTTTCATTTTTGCATTTGGGCCAGGCGAGGGTTAAAAAAAAACATAAAAAAAAACCGAGTCCCGAATGAATCCGGAAACGCGGCCGAAAAGTGTCGAAGTGTGGAGTGACTTTTGTCACGTCTCCACCCAGAAGGAAGGGATGAGTTTCCATGGAGGTTTATGAGAGTGAGAGTAAAACTGCATATTTCCTGGTGCATTTTTGTGTACAGCTGGACCAGTGCTCTGTTTTTATTTTTTATTTATTTTATAGACCTTTTTAATAAGATATAACACCGCTGCGACTGTTGCTGGCTGCTCTCCTCTCCTCTGCCCAGAGAGGAGCGAGCCGCGCGGCTTCTCCCGTCTTCTCCCTGGCTCCCCGTTCCGCTGCGTCAGCTTTGAAGTTCGTGCCGGGGCTCGGTTCTGTCCCAGCCTTGTTGCTGGAGCACGGGGAAGCACGGGAGAGCACGCGCGCTCAGAGCTCCGCGCCGCGGCTGCCTTTCTACTCCCGACCTGTCTGGTCAGGGGAGAGAATAAAAAGCCGATGCGGAAATTAATGAATTTGTCGCGATCAAGCGAATTAAACTAGTATGTCTACGTGGATGCTGCTCAGAATATGACAGACATCAGTGAGCGACCGCTTCTCTTTTTTTTTCCTCTCTTAGAGCAGCGGTCATGGAAGTTGATGAAGGCTTATTATAACTCCGCCTGTAACTCCAAGGCGGAATCTTTAGTGATGTGAATGCCCATATTTGGAGAGGGGCAGATCTTCCCGGAGCTTCTGCTAAAATCTGCTATAAATCATGAAATAACACATTTAGCGTTATTTCTCTACAATATAAATAAACGCTCCTGTATTATTTTTAAATAAACTAATAAATATTAATGGCGATGCAATTTGAAAACATGGTGGGTCATGGACTTTAACCTCTGCACCACCACTCCCATTTTGAGTAAATGGGCATATTTATGCCCTCATGCCACTCATAGCGACGAGTGACGTCATCGCTGGAGCAACAGGGCGAGAGATGAGCTCCAGCTGAAAGCAACGTAAAACAAAGAAATATATATATATCTGGCACGAACTGAACGTCGCGGACAAACTGAAGAGTCGCCACCAGAAGCCACGAGCTGAGCTCGCTGACCGATTTTGAATCTTTGATTGGAGGGGCCCGAGCGCGGATCTGTGAGCTTGCGTCTCGAGCCATGTATCGTGTACAGACCTCTGAGCTGTTGTGACCGAAGGAGGCTGAGCGCCGTGCAAGCACCGGTTTACTGCTGTTGGGAGCTACGAGCTGGGCTAGCATTGGAGCTATGTGCTGTGCTAACTGAGCTAACATCCGAGCTGCTGTGACCGGAGAAGGCAGAGCGCCGTGCGCAAACCGGAGGACCGCCGCCTGGAGCTTCGAGCTGGGCCGAGCGCCGTGCGCAAACCGGAGGACCGCTGCCTGGAGCTTCGAGCTGGGCCGAGCACCGTGCGCAAAACGGAGGACCGCTGCCTGGAGCTTCGAGCTGGGCAGAGCGCCGTGCGCAAACCGGAGGACCGCCGCCTGGAGCTTCGAGCTGGGCCGAGCGCTGTGCGCAAACCGGAGGACCGCCGCCTGGAGCTTCGAGCTGGGCCGAGCGCCGTGCGCAAACCGGAGGACCGTCGTCTGGAGCTGGGCTAGCATCAGAGCTGCACTTGGAGCTACGTGCTATGCTAACTGGGCTAACATCGGAGCTGCTGCGACCGGAAGAGGCCGAGTACCGTGCGTGAACCGGAGGACCGCCGTCTAAGCCGGGCTAGTTAGCAAACCTCTTCGGATAACAGATCTGATTGCTGCAGGCTGCTGAAACCGTGAGTTCTGATCTGATAACTGCTGATCTGGGTGCTGGGCCACAGCCACCATCGTTAGGCCTGTGAGCCTCGTGGAAGGGCCACGTGGTTCAGCAAACAAACCATCAACCAGAGACCTGCTACCACTAGATTACAAACTCTGTAAGTATGACGAGAAATAGAGGACAAAAGTCACCAGAGTCGGAGGGAAACAACTCAGCAGAAATGCAAGACTTTAAACAATCACTCAACTTTATGGGTGAAGAACTAGCAAAATTATCAGCAAAAATAGATTCCCAGGCCGGTCTGGTTAATGAAATAAGACAACTGAAAGAACTGATAATTAGCAAAGACAATAAAATAGCTGAACTGGAACGAAAAATAGATGACTTAGAACAATACACAAAGCAAGACAACTTGGTGATCTCAGGACTTGATGTTAGTAAGTGTCAGACATATGTAAAAGCTCTTACTAACACTAACCAAATGGAGAATTCACCACAGGAAGAACTACAGACTCTGGAGGAGCATGTAGTTACTTTTTTACAGGACAAGAACATTGACATAGAACATGGGGACATTTCGTTCTGTCACACCCTGCCCAGTAAATCACCAAGATTCAATCTGTCAGTAGTCGTCAAGTTCATTAGCAGGAAGTTAAAAAACAATGTAATTATGCAAGCAAAAAAAAATCTGCAGGGATCAAACGTTTACATAAATGAACATCTAACCAAAAAAAATGGAAACATTGCACGTGAAGCAAGGTTGTTAAAAAAACAGAACAAAATAGCATCAACATGGACAAGAAATGGATACATCTTTATCAAAACACAGGAAGGGTCTCAGCCTAAAATGATAAAAGAGCTGAAGAATCTGGATGAACTCAGGAGATGAAAAATTACAAATCAATGAAACAACTCACACTCAAAATGGACAAAATATACAGTGAAATGAACAAATACATTAGAACATGACAACATACGAAGACTCAGAACCTAAAATATATAATGTTGAAAATGTGATTGATGCAAAAAAATTTCCTGTAATAAAAGATAGCGAATATTATAATGAAGAGCAGTTTAATGACATCAATATATCAAATGGAGTTCTCTCTATTATTCACTTTAATAGCAGAAGTATAAATGCAAACATATCCAAAATAACAGATTACTTAAAACAGTTAAATAGAACTTTTACGATAATAGCGCTGTCAGAGACATGGCTCAATGATGATAACACAAGTAATATTCACATCGAGGGGTATGAATTATATCATATGAACAGAAATAATAAAAGAGGTGGTGGAGTCGCTCTATTTGTCAATAATGAAATAAAATGTAAATTAAATAGTGAAATGTCAATAATAGTTGATAATATTATGGAAATGATAACAATAGAAATAATAAACAAAAACGATAAAAACATAATAATAAGTTGTGTATATAGATCACCAGGAGCAAATATAGAAATATTCACTGATAAAATCTTGGAGCTAATGGAGAAGAGTTTTAATAAAAAAAGTTTTTTTGTGTGGAGACTTTAACATTGATATGGGAAATAAAACAGATTCAAATAATGTCAAGGTCAATGTCAATGTCAATTTTATTTATATAGCACATAAAAACAACCGGCAGTCCAAGCGGCATGCGGCTCGGGTGGTTGCTGAGGCAAAAACTCGGGCGTGGGAGGAGTTCGGAGAGGCCATGGAGAATGACTTCCGTACGGCTTCGAGGCGATTCTGGTCCACCATCCGGCGTCTCAGGGGGGGAAAGAGGTACGAGACCAACACCATTTATGGTGGAGGTGGCGTGCTGCTGACCTCAACTCGGGATGTTGTGAGTCGGTGGGCGGAATACTTCGAAGACCTCCTCAATCCTACTGGCACGTCTTCCACTGAGGAAGCAGAGCCTGGGGACTTTGGGTCGGGTTCTCCGATCTCTGGTGCTGAGGTCGCCGAGGTGGTTAAAAAGCTCCGCGGTGGCAAGGCTCCGGGGGTGGATGAGATTCGCCCGGAGTTCCTTAGGGCTCTGGATGTTGTAGGGTTGTGTTGGCTTACGCGACTCTGCAATATCGCGTGGACATCGGGGGCAGTTCCCTTGGATTGGCAGACTGGGGTGGTGGTTCCCCTATTTAAAAAGGGGGACCGTAGGGTGTGTTCCAACTATAGGGGGATCACACTCTTAAGCCTCCCTGGTAAGGTCTATTCAGGGGTTCTGGAGAGGAGGGTCCGTCGGATAGTCGAACCTCGGATTCAGGAGGAGCAGTGTGGTTTTCGTCCTGGTCGTGGAACACTGGACCAGCTCTACACCCTCAGCAGGGTCCTGGAGGGTGCGTGGGAGTTTGCCCAACCAGTTTACATGTGTTTTGTGGACTTGGAGAAGGCATTCGACCGCGTCCCTCGGGGGGTTCTGTGGGGGGTACTCCGGGAGTATGGGGTACCAGGCCCTTTGATAAGGGCTGTTAGGTCCCTGTACGACCGGTGTCAGAGCTTGGTCCGCATTGCCGGCAGTAAGTCAGGCTCGTTTCCGGTGAGAGTTGGACTCCGCCAAGGTTGCCCTTTGTCACCGATTCTGTTCATAACTTTTATGGACAGAATTTCTAGGCGCAGCCAAGGTGTTGAGAGGATCCGTTTTGGTGACCTTAGAATCGCTTCTCTGTTTTTTGCAGATGATGTGGTCCTACTGGCTTCATCAGTTCGTGATTTACAACTTTCACTGGAGCGGTTTGCAGCCGAGTGTGATGCGGCCGGGATGAGGATCAGTTCCTCCAAATCCGAGGCCATGGTCTTGAGCCGGAAAAGGGTAGCATGCCCTCTCCGGGTCGGGGAGGAGGTCCTGCCCCAAGTGGAGGAGTTTAAGTATCTCGGGATCTTGTTCACGAATGAGGGAAAACTGGAGCGTGAGATCGATAGGCGGATAGGTGCAGCGTCCGCAGTGAAGCGGGCGCTGTACCGGTCTGTCGTGGTGAAGAGAGAGCTGAGTCAAAAGGCAAAGCTCTCAATTTACCGATCGATCTACGTTCCCACCCTCATCTATGGTCATGAGCTTTGGGTTATGACCGAAAGAACAAGATCTCGGATACAAGCGGCTGAAATGAGTTTTCTCCGCAGGGTGGCTGGACTCTCCCTTAGAGATAGGGTGAGAAGCTCAGTCATCCGGGAGGGACTCGGAGTAGAGCCGCTGCTTCTCCACATCGAGAGGAGCCAGTTGAGGTGGCTCGGGCATCTGGTTAGGATGCCTCCTGGACGCCTCCCTGGTGAGGTGTTCCGGGCACGTCCCACCGGGAGGAGACCCAGAGGAAGACCCAGGACGCGCTGGAGGGACTATGTTTCTCGGCTGGCCTGGGAACGCCTTGGGATTCCCCCGGAGGAGCTGCTCCAAGTGGCTGGGGAGAGGGAAGTCTGGGCCTCCCTACTTAGGCTGCTACCCCCGCGACCCGACCCCGGATAAGCGGAAGAAGATGGATGGATGGATGGATAAAAACAACCGAAGTCGACCAAAGTGCTTTACAGTAAAAAACAAAATAAAAAACAACAGAGCAAAATGTATCTAGTGCCACTAAACATAATAAAGCTATCAGTAAATACACAACAACAATAAAATCTGCTCAAAATTTGATCTCAGATTCTGCGAGGATCAAATGCCAAGTAAAAGAGATGAGTCTTAAGTGAAGATTTAAAAGTGTCAACAGTCTGAGCGGTCTTTACTTTCTCAGGTAAACTGTTCCACAGTTTTGGAGCAGCAACCGCAAAAGCCCGATCACCTCTGGATTTCATTTGGATCTGGGGACATCTAAGAGAAACTGGTTGGTAGACCGGAGTGCTCTTACAGGAGTGTAGATATTAATAAGATCACATAAATATGACGGGGCCAGACCTTTTAAGATTTTAAAAACAAGCAATAAAATCTTAAAATCAATTCGATAGCAGACAGGGAGCCAGTGAAGGGATGCCAGGACAGGGGTTATGTGTTCATATTTTTTAGTTGAAGTTAAAAGACGAGCTGCTGCGTTCTGGACAGATTGTAAACGATGCAAAGATGATTTGTCTAAACCAACATACAGTGAATTACAATAGTCCAAGCGAGAAGTAATAAA
>JBBPBX010064450.1:0-20245 GCA_038048925.1 Garcialebias charrua | reverse complement strand
AAGACTTTTTAAAGAAGTATTTGGACACCCAGATAATAAACCATTGAATAGTCCAGTCCAGACATGATGAACCCGTTTTTCTGCATCATTTTTAGATTAGACGTTTCCAATTTTAGCAATATTACGCAGGTGGAAGAAGACGGTTCTAGTGGCGTTTTTAATGTGGGGGTTAAAAGACATGTCCTGCTCAAAAATAACACCAAGATTTTTAACATTAGAGCTAGAGCCAGATTAATGTCATCCAAGGAGGGCGAAAAACTGAAAAATTAATTCCTAATATGCTCAGGTCCAAAAGCTAAAACTTCAGGTTTGTATGAGTTTAAAAGCAGAAAATTAAGGGCCTTCCAGGCATGTCTCCAAGACATGTTTATAATCTAAGTAGTTGATTGGATTAATTGAGTTTCACAGACAAATATAACAGTGTATCATTAGCATAACAATAAAAATGTACCCCGTGCTGTTTAATAACATTACCTAATGGAAGCATATATAAAGTTAAGTGTATTGGCCCAAGCACTTTAATAGCTCAGAATGTATTAACACAACACGATTACCTGATAGCAAATACAGGTAGTCCTCGGGTTACGGCGGTCTCGAGTTATGACGTTTCGTGGTTACGGCGCATCTCCATAATATATATACAGTATATATATATATACTGTACAGCATATATATATGTATATATATACTGTATATATATATATATATATATATACTGTATATATATTATAAAAAATCTTGTTGAAAAGCCGAGTTACGCAGTTTCCGGTTTTACGGCATAAACATAGCGGCGGAGGAATACTGCCCTTTACTCTCTAAAAAAGCTAAGTCTGGTCCTCTGGACATTCAAAAAACAAAACAAAAATGTACCGTGAACACGGTTTTACGTCGTAATCCTATAGAGAATACGGAGGATGGACCGAGCTGGACGGCGGTTTTACGTCGTAAACGGATGGAGAATACGGAGGATGGACCGAGGTGGACGGTGTCACCAGCATCCAAGTAGGCCATTAACTGTTTTTTCCCTTCATTATGGCTCCCAAATGTATGTGTTTTTTGATAATTATGTATGGTACTGTGTTAGGATAGGCTTAGTAATACAGTACTGTACATGTATATGGTGCCGTATGTACATATATTCCGACTTATGTCGAAATTTGGTTTACGACGCCTCGTAGGAACGGATCTCCATCGTAAGTCGAGGACTACCTGTATTAGATTGAAGTTTTCACTAACAATCTAATCATAAATAACTGAAAGACAAAAACAGGCTTTGATGCCTTGGCAACAAGACAGTAGGTTCAAGATGACTGAACAATGCTAAGCAATCCCTCACAGTCCAGATTTCTTCAACTCATGCATCTTCCTTCAGTTGTTATAAGCAACAGAATAAGAAATAAATCATTTCTGAGTTTTGTGCTGGGTATGTTAAATTTTGCAGAAGAAAAAACCAGCACAGTTGAAGTCATGTCATCACCAAACAATGAACAGAAACATTACTTCAAGACGAACTGATGGAAGCATGTGGTCAAAGAAAGGAAAACTGTTACAGCTTGACTGAGAAACTGTCACTTAATTTGGGATTTTTATAAAACGGCTTCATAAATGTGTAAATAACAACATACAGGTAGTCCTCGACTTACGACGGTCTCGCGTTACAACGTTTCATGTTACGACACGCATCTCCGTAAAAAAATAAAATAAAATAAAACTTGAAAAGCCGAGTTACGCAGTTTCAGGTTTCCGGTTTTACCTTCTAAACGTAGCGGTGGAGAAATACTGCACTGTACTCTCTAAAAAAGCTAAGTCTGGTCCTCTGGACATTCAAAAAACAAAACAAAACTTGTTGGACCAAGCTGGACAGGCAGCAGCTGTGGAAAAGTAGCTGTTTTATGGACGGCGGTTTTACGACGTAAACAAATGGAGAATCTGGAGGAGGGAGGGAAGAACGGAGAAAATGGCTTCACCAGCATTCTAGAGTAGGAAATTAACTCTTTTTTTCCCTTCATTATGGCTCTCAAATGTATGTGTTTTTTGATAATTATGTAGGGTACTGTGTTAGGATATGCTAAGTGCTTGGTAAAATACAGTACTGTACGTATAAGGTGAAGTATTTACGTATGTTCCGACTTACGTCAAAATTCGAGTTACGACGCAGCGTCGGAACGGATCTCCGTCGTAAGTCGAGGACTACCTGTATTTCAAAGTAAAGAACGGTGTGATGTTAAAGTAATGGCAATAAAAAGATTTATAAAATAGTGTTCACATGAACTGTTGTGAAATATTGAAGATTGATGCTGTTCAAAGAAGTAAAAAAAATGACTGCCTTCTATTTTGGTCTCAGCTGCAGTTGAACTGGCTGTTAGCTCAGTCCTGCCAAACATAAACTCTATTTCTCCAACTTGAAGCCATTTATGACAATACGCACGAATGAAGTAGCATTTTGTCTATCAGGCAGTGTAATAAGACATGACATTATCGGTGAACCTAAACAAAGATGCCATGAAGTCTGTGCTGAGGCCTTGACTCAGTACATCCTCTCTGAGCGTACGAGTGACAAGTAAATGCTGTCATTGCACAAGGGATAAGAATAGTTTAAAAGCTTTGTGAAAATGAAGGGTTCTTTTTTGAATTTTGATGCTGTTTGGCTGATTTACATTTCCTGCACCTCTTCAATAACCCTGATTTTTAAAATGTCATCAAGAGATTCTGTGTCAACTGGTTTTTTTTTTTAACGAACTATCAAGTATTTGCATGTTGTTTGACTACAACACAAAGTGTTAGATTTAAATTAGTTGCAACTTAACGAGAGCAGAAGGCCTTTTTTTTATTTTTAAATGACATCGTTCAGATCATAGAGACTTGGCAGGGCTTGGATTACACTTTGAAATGACAGGGGTACAGTTTGTACTGAGATGCTATTAATCCAAATATCCCCTGTGGAAAAGAAAATTACTAATAAATTATTTTATTTTTTTAATTTCAGAATAATTGGTGTTGCACTCAAATTGATTGCCTGTGTGATTAAACTTGATATAAGCAAAGCAACATCATACCACTCTAATTAATTTAGTGAGTGAGCTCAATTATTTAGTCCTTGACCACAAGCTCCTAATTTTGGGCAAACTGATGCCACATCTTCACAATAAAAAGGAAATGAGACATTGCATTGCAGAGTATAAAATACATGGATGTGCTTTTTTTATTTAACAGGTTGAATAATTTACAAAATAGACATTTAAAAGGTAAGAGCACAAAGGTGTTATCACTGCCAATGATGTGTTTCGTCCACTCATTATGGATGAAAAGTGGGGATGCAACTCAAATTTCACAGAGAAACTTGTCTGATTAAATGTTTGCTAATGGGATGTGAAAAAGATCTATAGTTTTATGTGCACTAATTAGATAAACAGCAAAGCTTGGAAGGTGCAGAGGCCCATTTATGTTGGAGATGGTATTTTTAGCCTTTTACCCTCGGCCTACGCACATCAACATGCGGTGATGAGCAAGATGACTTCAATTATTTTTTCCGTATGCTCACACATCAGATACTTGCACATCTCCCTGATTACTGATCATCCGAACAGCTCATCAGTGACTGTGAAAAACAAATGGCATTGCAATCTACACTGCAGGTCAACAACAGGAGATGAACAATTCTGAGAAGTGTGACTCATAAAGAGAAGTAATCGCCTTATTAAAACTGTTGTAAGAGAAGATTATAATCACCTGAGCCATGGGTGTGATTGTGTTCTTCTTGCGGGTGCCAATCCGAAACTTGGCCGCCTTGTAGATCTTCCAGTACACAAAGAGAACCACGCAAAGCGGGAGGTAAAACGCTCCAAAGGTGGAGAAGATGGTGTAGGACGGTTCCTGGCTCACTTGGCACTTCATCCCTTCTGAGTACGTCTCCCCCCATCCAAACAGGGGCGACAGGGAGATGATGGAGGACAGCATCCAGGTGAGCGCAATCATCACGTTGGAGATCTTTTTGCGAGTCTTGAGCGTGTACTGCAGGTGCCTGGTGATGGACCAGTAGCGGTCCAAGGCGATGGCCGTCACGTTCCAGATGCTGGCGGTGCAGCAGAGCACGTCGAAGGAGATCCACATCTGGCACAGCACGCGGCCCAACTTCCACAGCCTGCCGTTCAGCTCGTGCACAAGGCTCAGAGGCATCACCAAAGCGGCCACCATCACGTCTGAGATGGCCATGGAGGCCACCAAGTTGTGGGGCACCCGATGGAACGTCCTCACCCGCAGGATGGTCACCAGCACCAGCAAGTTCCACACGAAGGTAGCCACGACCAGCATCGCCAGTAAAGTAAGCGTGAGCACACTGAAAACAGAGAAGGGTCGGTAGATGTTTCCCCCATAGTCGAAGCCATCCGGAACCCCGCTGAAGTTGGCTGTCAGTGTGCTAGCGTTGGTGTACGTCATGGTGGCTGCTCACGACCACCACCGTGGAATCCAAGAGGATTCAGAAACAGTGTTTGCAGACAGATGATGCATTCTGCAAAAAGGGGAAGGCAAATAAGACAATAATTTAGTTCGATGTGTATTTAAAAAATCCAAATTAAAGATTTAATTGAAAATTCTCATCATTTTGTGTCTTTTTCTGCTTGTTTTACATCCATTTTTTTTAAAGTGCCACTGTTCATCATTGTGTCGGTGACAAAAGAGGGTAGTTTAGTGATTTGCTCACTAAGGTAAAAAGCACTTGAGCCTCTCGTTCCAGCAGTGGAGCAACCTGCCTACAACTTTCAAGTGCAATTTCATCCGCTGTTAAAAGGACTCACAAGTACATCTCTGGCTCAGGCAGAGACCATAAATATTCAGTTTCATCATTGCACTGCTGCGCTTTGATTAGCATTCAAATTAGACATGCGAAACAAAATGCACAGTTTTTGTTTGTTTTAGGCTCATTTTGGAATATAAATTTCTCAGCCAATAAATAAAATCAATCTCATATGGAAGTTCTGCTGCACATTTTACATGAAGCAAAGGAAAACGTAGCTTATTTGAAGAAAATTGTCCATTTTTGACATATTCAGTCTTAACATACTGTGGGACTGCCCCTGTTTCAAGCCAAGCGAAGAAAAGATGTGACATGTCAACCGTATCGACACATTCACAGGAGACGCTCGGTGAGCTCCAAAGTCTGCACAGCGTGATGCTCAACACCGTGAAAACAATGAATTTCAAATCAGCGCGAGCTGCGGCTGCTGTCTGACAGCTGAAGGTTTGTTAGTTCAGCATTGATCCTTTCACATTGTGTCTGTTGCAAACCATTCATTCAGGGCAGGAAAAGAGTGGTTGAGGAGATGATCAAAAATTTACATTTCATAACTAATGAAACAAAAGATCGGCAAAATTGTTTGGCTAACTTTAGAAAGCAAATAAATGTTTTTTGTCTGTTGTGTTTATAAAATCGCAGTCAGAAAAGTGCCTGACACAGTGGAGAATGATTTTAAAAATGTATCTTTTTCTAATGCTTTATGCATGCCACCTGTTTTAAAATATTCCTGCTTCAATGCCCCATGGTTTATTTTAAAGCACTTTTTCGCTTGACCTGAACCTTCACAACTTATATCTGCATATGCTGTACTGAACTGTTAAATAAAATTATGACTATTTGTTTTTAACGTCTTTTTTTGTGACATTGAGATGACTAAAAGTCTCAAGCCCAGTGCAGGATTAAATAAATAAATAAATAAATAAATGCCTTAGAGATTGCCAGCTGGTGGTCTGCAGGCCACATTTGGCCTAAGAGCTCACTTCATTTGGGCCACAAAGTATAAAATATTAATAAATCAAGATACAGTAATGTTTGCTCACCCAACACTTTGGACACTGGCACAGCAAGAGAATGTGCAGCTGTGTCTGTGAGCCCATTGTTGGTTCTTTAGCTCAGTTGTATAAGAAATGTGCTGTGACATAGAAAGTTGGGATTCAAACCAAACCCCTGGCTGTTCCTTTTTGTTCTTGCTTATCTTGACTCGTTTCAATTGAGATACTTTCTGTCAAGTTGGTTTGCAATTGGAGCTGACAGGTTCTTAAAGTGAAAGTTAAGCAAATCTTTTTTTAAATTTAATTCACAGAATTTGCCACTTTCTCTCAGGCAATGTTGTCTAACTCAAAACTGTCAAGTTAGTTTATCATATTTCATCATCGTATATGTAAGTTATCAATTTTTAAACTTTTTCAACATGTTTACTATTTTTGTTCAGCGATGATTATCCACAGGGTGTCCACAAAATATTAAATTATTAACCAACCAAATGCAATCAAACTCTGTAATCAATGCACTTGTTCAGCATTTGATTAGACCAGATTTCACTTCTCAACAAAATGAAGCACTTTGGATTATCAGCCTAGTACGATAAAAAAAAAAAATGAATTTACAGAATGTTATGGTTAAAGCCCAGGCTTAGGCAAATGCTCATTTATTTATTCTGGTCAATCTTGTCTTACTCTGATTGAAACAATTTATCTGAAGTTGTTTTGCAGTTTGTGTTGTGGGCAGCTGCTGATTTATTTCAATTTAGCTGTTAAAAAGCCTTTTCCATGTCTGTGCTTTCTGTAGCAACCCTCAAGTAAAACAAATCCTTTTGGTGCTTTCCTCCAGTCATTAATGAAGTTTACCATAAAACTCCCAGGTTATTATGTTTTTTAAATCATAGTTTGTCTTTATTATAGCTGGGGTAGCTTGTGGTCCCGAGGGTGTGAGCTCATGGTTGCGTCAGGAAGGGCATTCACTGTACAAACAATAACCAAATATTTCATGCTAACTTGCTTGTTGCAGCAACCCTTGCAGAAGGGAGCAGCCAAAAGAAAATCTTTTTTTTTTTTTGCCTATATCACAATTTTTTTTAAACACATTTATTGCTTTTGTACAATGATCCACATAGTCACAACTAAATATTTCTGGCAGCAGAAATAGAAAGCACTAAAACAAACAGGTCTGAATTGTTCATTCAACCTTTAATTATACATGTTAGTCCCATTGAGCCTCAGGGACTCATTTACAAGAGAGACCTGATTTTAAAAAGACAATCATAAAAAGAAAGCATATAAATTGATAAGAACTAATGAAAGAAATGGTATTGTAAAAAACAAAACAAAAACAGCTAGTTTGTAGGGCGATGTAGGATATTGAAACAGAAACGCCTGCATTGTTTTTTGTCAGGAACTTAGCAGATGTTTAATGCCACTTAGAGAGGTCAAGGTCGAGAGCTTCAGATCTTTTTGCAAGATATTCCAGGAAACAGGAGCGAAGTAGGAGAAGACCCTTTTACCTAGTTCAATCCTCACTGAGGGAACACTGCAGGTAATAATGTCCTGAGAGCGCACGCTGTAGCTGCATTCATGCAGTGACATGTAGGAGGAGATGTATGAAGGCAACAGACCAAGAAGTGATTTAAAGATGAAAATGTACCAGTGGGAGAGTCTGTGTGAGGTTAATGATGTCCAGTTAACCAGTGAATACAGGGTGCAGTGGTGGATAAGGTAGTTACAGCCAGTTATGAATCTTAGTGCAACATGATAGACAACATCCAACATCTGCAGGGTGCATGTGGATAATATCACTGTAGTCAATGGAGGGAAGTAAAGCCACAGTTACAAGATTTTTCCAAGCAGTCAGAGTTAAACAGGATATATTTCTGAAAAAGAAACATAATTTAACTTTTAGTTTAGTTACCAAGTTAAAAAAAGAGATGTGAATCGACCAAGATACTAGCCTGGTTAAAACCAGACCCTTGTCCTTCACTTCGCTTCGGACTAGGGTCTGGACTTTCTATAGAGAAACGATTCTTGCTGGAGGCGTGGCCTCTGCCTGAGGAACAAAACCATTGGATCTTAGGAAAATTTTGAACAGGGAAAGCTTTCTGCTCCCTCCCCCTCTGTGCTCTGCCGAACTTGACATCTGCTCCGCCTCCAGCTGCTATTTCTCTCGCTGCCTGCATATTATAATAATAATAATAATTAATTCAATTTATAACGCACTTTTCATTACTGAAAATCTCAAAGTGCTACACATATATTGAATGCTACACACATTCATAAACCGGTGGCGGCAGACTACCATGCAAGGTGCTTTCCAGTCCTACCGGGAGCAACTCAGGGTTAAGTGTCTTGCCCAAGGACACAACGACACATGGTGCGGGTCCCGGGAGTCGAACCGCCAACTTTCCGATTGGGAGACGACTGCCCTTACCACTACGCCACGGCCGTTTGCATTTATTCTGTGTTATATGTTATAAAACGTTTGAAAAAAATTAAATAAAACCATGTAGCGCTGGTCCAGCACACCAGAAGACCAGAAAATATGCAGGGACTCGGGCAGCAACGTAAAACCTGAGTTTAATTCTCTCGTGACAACCTCAGTCATTTCCTTATTCTTTGCACTCAGCGGAGAGAGAGGAGGAGGAGGGAGCGAACACTTGACTTTTGGCAAAAAAACAAAATAAAACTCCAGATAAGGGATTAAGAACGGGAAATTAATACATTTGTGTCATTTATAAAACAGTCCTGCATCGCTTTGCATCGCTTTGAATGAGAACATGCGGCTGCTCGCTGGCTGCGCGCTGGGACAGGTGGGGGCATTTCCTTATCAGCGGAGGGAGAGGAGGAGGAGGAGGGAGCGAACACTTGACTTTTGGCCAAAAAAACAAAAGAAAACTCCAGATAAGGGATTAAGAAGGGGAAATTAATACATTTGTGTCATTTATAAAACAGTCCTGCATCGCTTTGCATCGCTTTGAATGAGAACATGCGGCTGCTCGCTGGCTGCGCGCTGGGACAGGTGGGGGCATTTCCTTATCAGCGGAGGGAGAGGAGGAGGAGGGAGGGAACACTTGACTTTTGGCCAAAAAAACAAAAGAAAACTCCAGATAAGGGATTAAGAAGGGGAGATTAATACATTTGTGTCATTTATAAAACAGTCCTGCATCGCTTTGCATCGCTTTGAATGAGAACATGCGGCTGCTCGCTGGCTGCGCTGGGACAGGTGGGGGCGTGGGTTAGGGGCCAAAACTCCGTCCCTTCTGTTTTCTGATTGGTCCGGTCAAAAATCAGCCGGAGAAATCGTTGTCAATGGGAGAAGTCCCAGACCCAGCAGTGAAGGGAAATGAGAATTGAGCGGAGCTGCGTATAATGGCGAGGGCCAGGCTACCAAGATACCCAAATATTCTAGGAATTGACAAACTCAATAGGGACACCATTCGAGGATAAAATTGAAGGAAGAACTTCTGGGACCGACTTCTTGTTTTAAACAGCATCCCTTTGGTTTTGTTTGCATTTAGGACACGTTTGAGATGGAACAAATCTGACTGGATGATGTCAAAAGCAGATTGCAAAAGCTGGAAAACCTTAGCAACTGTTTTATCTTGACAGTAAACAACTGTATCATCAGCATAGAAATGTAAGGATGCATCAGGGATAGTCTGACCTACCTATGTAGATTGCAAAGAGTGTGGGTCCTTAGACTGCGCCTTGTGGTACACCATTAAATATTTGGACGAAGGAATCACCAGAAGGATGGATGATCTTGGAACAGTCTGATTAAAAGAGTTCTGGCCTTTAAGCTAAATTTTGCTGCTGGCTGCTTGTCTGAACCTTTAACCTGATCTAATGAATACAAATAAATTGATAAAAACTTAATATATTTCACAGGAGTTGCTCTGCATGAACCACAGTATATTTTGAAATAAATCTAAGCTCCTGGTGACGTTTTTTTATTTATCTTATCAATAGAAGGGTCAGGTAGAGTTGTTCAGAATCATTCATAGCATCTGCAGATGTGTACCAGTAACATGAAACATGTTTCCATCAGCTGCTCTGAGCACAATAAGTGGCAGAATCTCCTCACATTGCATTCAATGCCCTCAAAGGTAAACATCTACATTATACTCTCCCTTCCTCCTTCTCTTCTTCTTCTTTTTCTTTCTTCTTGTTCCATCCACTCTCATTAACAAGCCCAATAACAAGCCGGAAAATCAAACAGTTGCTGTCAAGGGAGGAGGCAATAAAACGTGCAGGATTCAGAAAAGCAATCTTGCAGTCGTTCTGCTGACATTACAGGCCAGGTGTTCTGACAGGTCGCGTCTTCTCACTCTGCACAAGGCAAACTTGAGAAGAAAGACTCATGCAAATGTTTAAATTCACATGTGAGAGGAAAGAATAAACACAAATGCTGGAGAGATAGACACTGACATTCTCAGGTGTCAAAAGATAATAACTGAATAGATTGCTTCATACTTGCGAGAGCCAGCTGGGATTGTAGCTCTGTAAATGGATTGTGACTGGGATCTTATTAACTATAAGGAGGTGTCCACTTTTACATTTTAGCAGGAGGAGAGATGTGTCAAAAGGTGTAAAGAGTGAGGAAAAATCTCAATCTCACAGAAGAGACTTTACATGATTTTACACTAAAAACGAGCAAACCAATTGGAGCTTCTCACAATATTTCAAGCAAGCCACACACACAACAGCTTTATAAACACAAGCTCACATAGCTGCCTTTTTATTCTTTTGTTGCTTTTCTTCTAGAATCCAACTTTAATATTCCCCATAGGAGGAATATTAGACATTTGCCCGCACTCTAAATCTTTTGTTCCCACTTCCTCTGCCTATAATTTCTGGCTTTTCAGCTGTTTCCCCTGCAGATAACATCGACTTTTGCTCAGAGCGTTTTTTTTTTTTAAGCTGAAGTTGTCAGGTAAATAGCAGATCCTGACATCTCATTTTCATTTCATAGCTGTGTCCAAACAGAATGTCCCAGCCAGCCTTTATGATTAAAACCGCTGGCTTTGTGAACGACAAGCTCTCTGTGCAGAGCTCTTCATTATGAAACTGTAGTCTGCCCAGTTGTTGCACAATTTTCTCCGGAGGAGAGTTTCTCTGAGGCTGACATTTGCTGATGAAAAGTGAGGTTGGGATGGGGCGGGGTGTACACATGTGTCCTCTGACTTGTGGGAGAATCTCAAAGCAACATGAAGAAGATGAAAGAAATCTTTTGATTTTTATTTTATTTTGTAAATTTATTCATTTCAAAGTAAAAAAAAAAAAAGACAAAAATACTGTTTACAACACCACATAATAAAAAAAGCAAACAGTATATGACATGAAAGGAAGCAGAAGAAGATAAAATCTTATTATGTCTGCCCCTTCTTTAACAAAATTAATTCAAACAATTAATTCAAACACAGTAATCCACAAAAAAAAAACACTACACAATAAGTAACTCATCATACTTTACCATACATAAAATTTTGATACCAACCAATTCATATATATATTTTTCCAGAAACCTAATTTTAATCATTTTCTTAAACAAAGTCATTGATTTTGCAGCTTTAATATCATTTTCTAAACCATTCCACAGACTTATTCCATAAATTAAAGTAGACCTACTCCTTAAACTAGTTCTAACAAAAATATATGCACCCTTTAGATTGTAAGTACTTTTCCTTTTTACAAAAAAACGTTTGAATATTTGAGGGCAATTTGAAGTTTTGAGCTTTGTACAATGTTAAAAGAATATTGTAGTCAACCAAATCACAAAATTTCAGTAGTTTTGATTAAAGAGTGTACTCCAGTTTTATCACTAGCATAAATTTAACATTTTTTTCCTTCTCTCAGCCAAAATGTTCACAATTCAGTGATATTAGTTCCTCTTGTGAATTAATTAAAAGTATAGAAATTTAACAAAACTACCACTTTCTTTGAGCACACACATAATAACAGTAACAACACTTGTTACGCAGCATCTGAGAATCAAAGCAACCTGACTTTTGGACCTTACGAGTCCAACAAAACATCTGATTTGTCTGTTGCGCATCCTGCAGGAACATGAACTCACCCCATCAGCAGTTAAAGCGGTCCTGCTGGTTTCTGCTCCATCTGCGAGCTCTCTTTCGATATTCGCTCAGCAGAGCGCAGTGACTGAGGCGCCCGGCTCAGTGAGGATGACAGCAGAAATGCACCTGAATCTGAGAGGAATCAGTGGAATGAACCACACGGAGCTCTGAACAGAGGGGAGGGCTGGCTCCAATTAAATGAGAAACCATGTCTTTTCAGGACTGTGTGGGGAGACTCGTGCACATCTTTTGGAGTGGGCTGCATGTCAACACTAAATCTGTTGTTAGAAAGATATTTTTTTTTGTATGTGTGGAGGAAGACTATATCTGTGCCTTAACAGTGCTGCTCAGACAAGACCCCCTCTTTCTAATTAGTCTTACTACACAATGATGAGGAGCTGCTTAAGGTGTACAGATTGAGCCACTTTATGATTAATGATCCTTCCATGCCGCCACCCATGAAGCTCCCGTGGCATTTCCCTCCCCTCCATCTCCCCCCTATGAATCACAGAAAAGTAATTCAAATCCAATTTGTGTCCTTTGTGCAAATTGGAATCGAGTTTCTCTCTGTGAAGCTCTGGGAAATCCAAAAGGGACTCTTTTCTTGGTCCCGTGAAAATGGTTTTTTTTTTTAAAGAAACTCCTTTTGTGATCAACCTAAAGACTTCAGATGTTATGGGGTGATGTTCTGTTAAAAGGTTGTGAGCAATTACTATCTTGCTTGTGGTAGATAGCTTTTTGATCAACTATTTTTGAGAGTAATTGACTTCTGTCCAGATTAATGGGCAAGTTCTCATAAATTTTTTTAATAAATTGTCTGCAGCTGGGCTAAACATTTGACCAGATGCTGCCATGTCACAGCTTTGCTGATCTCACTGCTTTGACTTCCTGTTATATACAGAATTCAGTTCAACATTCTGGTCTATACCTTTAAGGCTCTGCGTGGTGATAAACTTTAATACATTTACAAACCTTTACCACTCCAGTAGTCAACTTATCAAAGAAGGAGAGTATTTCCATCTACTTGATGTGAATGCAGTCAGTTTATTTGAGAAACAGCTGATTACTGATTTACACCAACATTTGGGTAGCATTTTATTTTATGTTATTTGGGTGTGAAACACCTTGTGATTATTATTATTTTTTTTGAAAAACATAAATTAAATTTTTACTTACTTACTTACTTATTTACTTACCTACTTGCGTAATTACCTGCATTTATTTACTTAATAATGGGGGAGTGGCGGCGCAGAGGTTAGAGATGGTGGGCCTGTGATCGGAAGATCGCCGGTTCAAGCCCCGGTACCGACAATGTCAAAAAATGTGGGTGGAAAAAGGTGAAACACCCACACCTGCCTCCACCCTCATTCACCCCACTCTGGGCCCCTGAGCAAGGCCCTTAACCCCCACCATCTGCTCCCTAAAACAGGTCTCTCTTGAAAATGAGTTCTCGTGGCTCAATGAGACTACCTGTATAAATAAAGGGTAAATAAAAAATAAAAATTACCTGTACTTACTTACTTACTTACCTACTTACTTGCTTACTTACATACATACCTAATTACCTGTATGTACTTACTTACTTTCTTACTTACTTTTACTTACTCACTTACTTGTACTTACTTACTTACTTACTTACTTACTGGTACTTAATTGCTTACTCACTAACTTATTTACTTACCTGTACTTACTTACCTTTACTTACTTACTTACCAGTTGCTTACTGTTACTTAATTACGGTACTTACTTACTTATCCTGATGCATGCTCATGCTTACTTACTTACTTACTTACATACTTAATGACCTGTATAAAAAGTTAAGTCTGTTCCTTTGGACATTCAATAAAGAGGACCAGACCACTTTTTTTAGATTTTCCATCCTGGATTATTGAGCATGTATCAGGATATTAATTAACTGTACTTACTTTCTTACTTACTTGTACTTACTTACTTACTTGCACTTACTTACATACTGGTACTTACTTACTTACTTACTTACTTACTTACTTACTTACTTACTTACTTACTTACTTACTTACTTACTTACTTACTTACTTACTTACTTACTTTACTTACTTACTTACTTACTTACTTACTTACTTACTTACTTACTTACTTACTTACTTACTTACTTACTTACTTACTTACTTACTTACTTACTTACTTACTTACTTACTTACTTACTTACTTACTTACTTACTTACTTACTTACTTACTTAACTGTACTTACTTACTTATTTACTAACTAAATAACTAGCTTGAGCAGGGTTGTGACCAAATGGGACTTCTTCCATCTCATAGCTGAAAAGCCACTGTGCTCATCATGTCATTGTGTGACGTGAAAAATTACAGGTCAAAACTTTATATAGATTTGAGATTTTATTGTAGTTGTCATTCCTCCCTAGACTTTTAAAACACACATCTCACCTAAAATGAGGTGCAGCCATCTTTGAAATTATGGGAGTATTACTTCTGGCGCAGACATGCTACAAACCAGCATTTTATTATTATTATTTTAATGTGTCTCAGTTGTACATCAAAAATGTGACTCACGTAAAAAAACGATACGTGTATAAAACGATAACCAGCATGATGAAGTGGCATGGATACGAAGTGATTTGGAGCCATGTTGGTCCCACTTGGGATTAGCCATTAGCTCATCAGTCCAGTCAGAAATAAACTGCACTTTTCTAAACTGAGGCCAATTTATCAAATTGTCCCCTTCATTTGAAAACATCAGAAGCCTCTTCTTAATCCACGTAAACACAAAGTGTGTGTGACATGATTTTGGAACCATGCATAAAGTGGCAGAACATATATATATATATGTTGTTGTATCATTCAACTATGTTTGTTTTTACAAGCAGAATGATAAATCTATGAAAATTTGATTTAAAAGTGATTTTAAAATTGGCGCCGTGTTTCGTCAAGGGACATCCGGGTACTTACACATGCAACGTTGTGACATAGGGACCAGCACAGTTGTCTGCCGCTGCTATTAGCATGCAGTCTAATTGTCTTCAAGATCGCCTATTTTCTTTTGTATAACGAAAAATGCCAGTACGTTGTGTCGCATTTGGGTGTTCTAACAATGCCAGCTCTGTTGACGACTACAATCGGGTTCCGGCACTTCAACTTTGGAACTTTGCTCATCTGAAATGTTGGATTTCCCCTCGCACCACCTTGTTCACTGAATGGTAAGAGTCAAATAAATATGGGTGCAGACCTAAATTAGAACCAGCTGTTTCTTGTTCATCACTCGAAATTACATTCGGCTTCTCAAACTGAAGACAAATCGCTCAAATCTTCACTTAAATTGCTTAATTCCTCGGTTTGTATATTCTCTGCCATAGTCATTTACAAGGTGTGTTCTGGCGATTGCGTCAGAAAATGCGTCAGCGTTTGATCCCTCCTTTCTCCACCCGAAAACTGTGACGCTCTGAAGAGAACTATTTTATTAAAAAATTACTTTTATATATTAATTATTCGAAGCATCTGTGTACAAAAAAATCAAAGCTGAGTAGCTACTCTGCCACTTTATGCATAGTTCCAAAATCATGTCACACACACTTTAAAAAAAACAGTGAACAAGATGAGATGTCTGCAACAAAATACGATTCTTATTCAACTTTATAATGTCAAGCTGTGATTGCAGTGGTGTGACTGACATTCAGCTGTCTGTAAATGTAAGACAACATATTGTTTTCATAACGTAAACACATGGAGTCTCGGTGATAAATGTGTTAAAGCTGGTTTCAGCACCACGGACAGAGCCCAGGGATGGCTGCTCATTACCAGCATATGAAAAACCAATTTGCTTCACCACAGCCTGCATGAAGTTACAAGCTCTTCCACTGAAGCTGCAGAGAAAATGTAAACACACGCACACCATCCATCTTATTTGCTTTCGAGTGTGTGCGGAGTGTGTTTATCTAACTCATGCAACACTTGCTCCTTTTATAATCCGCAGATTTTTTATTTTTTTGAGACAAAAGAGGGTTCGCTAACTAACCCTGAAAAATGCAGCTGCACACACGCAACGGCATGTTGAGTGTTTATCATTCCCTCCTCCAGGAAAACATTTAAGCACGTTTTCTATCCCTCATCTTTGCAACCTCCTCCGCAATTCCTCCTCCACCCCCTCAGCTTCTTCATAAAAGAAATGCGTCTGCTGCAAAAAAAATAATAATAAATGAATACGTAAATAAAAAACTAAACAATAAATAAATAAATATCAGGAGTTGTTTTTGCAATGACTCTCTGAACACATAAAAGCAAGCCACATGAAACAACAATGTGAAAATTCCCCTGCATATGCAGATGGAATACTTTGGCTTAACTCTGCTGAGTCTTGATGGAATGAAATTGGCGCATGCATTGAAGTTTTATGGTTTTTACAGAAAAAGTGCAAGCTCCAATCAACTCTGCAATAAATCTGTGTGCAGTTAGTAAAGAAATAAGAAATGACACTATGTCCTGTTCTACTGTTCAAGGAGGAAACTCCACTTTGCTCTCCAGTGCACCTCATCCCTGACCTTGTCCCGACATCTTTGTCTCTTCTTATAAATCTGCAGTCATCAATTCCCACCGCTGTGTCCAAAGAGTGAGGCTGTCAGCTGCACTCACTTCATGCTGCAGGTCCTGGAAAATGAGAAAATATGATCATGTCTTGGATGAAGGGCGGTAAAACGTGTCATATAAATTCTGCCCCGTGTCGCCATGTGTCTGACTTATAATCATTGTGTAATGAACGACTGAAAGAAAAGCTCAGGCAATCGTGGTGTTTCAAACGGGTGTGCTCTTTCTTTTTGCTCTGTGAGCACAACCTGTCACACGTGAGTAAACTTGGGCACACTGCTGATGCACTGAGGCAAATGTCATGAATTAATTTCATTTTTACACAATCTGCTCACCTGCAGTACATAGTAACAATGCTTTTTAAATGCCAATCTGCATCTTTACACACTATTACATAAATCAATATACTGTTAAGTCATCTCCTTTTTGTGCCACTCCTATGTATTGGCATTAAATGATGGTCTAATTGCGCTTTAGAGCAGAAGTACTAAAGTGTCCTCATTTATTCGGCAGACAAGAGGAAACCACCAAGCTGTACCGTCTCCTGTCCTTGAAACTCAATGGTATGTATCTGCACTTCACCACCCATAGCTAATTACAGCATCAGAAGATATGTGGAGCTTGGCTCAGACAGGCAAGGTGTTGATCCCTGATGTGCTGAGGCAAGCAGCGCTGGCTGAAGGTAAAGGAGAGGCGATTCAATGAATTAAGGAGATGGAAGAGAGGAGGCATGGGAGTGATAGACGGCAGAGTACTCAACCGTAAAATGATGCTCTTAACTGGTACTGGATTAAATAAAAGCATTTCTTCAATCTGTTTCAGTGTGACAATTATAGTTGCTCATGTTAATGTAATATTTTATGCTATATAATGACTTCGAATGCAAGCAAATAAGATATGTTAAGCTAATGTTTGTTGTTTTTGTGCAGTTGTTTTGCCAAACCTTTTTTTTTTTGCGTGGGCTTGTTCCTGGGAAAAAGCAGCGCTGCAACCCAGATACGGAACTGTTAGCTATAAATTGTCTTTCATATCCTCTGCTCAGTGAGTTCCACTGTGCTATTTTGGTAGCAGTGGGATTGTTTTAGCATTTAGCTCCTGCTGACAGCACATGTGATGCCCACAGCTCAGTTGAAGTCAGGCTATAAACACAGTAGACATATAGACATTCATGGAGCTCTCAGGGGATTTTATGTTGCCTTCCTGATTCTGCTGAACTTCCAACACCTCTAATAGTCCACTATGCCAAATGAAAATATGAAATGTTGAATGTGCTTTATATAAAGTTTAAAGATCAACCTGTGGCTAGAAGAACAGGAGGTGATTACAAAAAAGGGATGCTTCAAATGCACATTGTCTGTGAAAATCCTGATGAACTTCTGATAAAAAAAAGATTTATTTTTAGACTTGAACTCTCCAAATTTGATTAAAAAATACAATAGGTAGAGGTGGTTGAATTCGTAAAGTTTTATAAAACTTCAAACTTTATTATTGACATGCTGGTCTGTTCCCTTGTCTGTTTTCTTAGTATTTCCATGTCTTCAACTTTTCTATTTTCTCGTATTTTGCCAATCTTATGTTTTGTCTCTGTTCTTGTGATTTTCTCACTCACTCCTCAGTCTACCTCTCCAGCCTTTAATCATTCACACCTGTCCCTAATCAGCTACCTGCTCAGGTGCACTCATCATCCCTCTCTCCCTCAGCCTCACTTAAACCTCTCCTCTTCACTACTCAAGCGCCCGTTCTGTTTTGCAGATATGACTCAGTCCTTCTCCATTCCTATGATCTGTCTGTACCTGTATCCTGATCCATACCTTCTCACCAGTCATGTTCCTGCTTCGCTTGCCTGCCTGCAAATGGGTCTAAAACATGAGGATTGTGTCAGAATGACCGGATGCTTGAGTAGTGAAGGAGCGGATTAAATAAGGCTGAGGGAGAGAGAGATGATAAGTGCACCTGAGCAGGTAGCGGATTAAAGGCTGGAGAGGCAGAACGAGGATAGAGAAAATGACAAGAACAGAGACAAAGCACAAGAATGACAAAATACAAGAAAACAGAAAAGTTGAAGATATGGAAATACAAAGAAAACAGACAAGGGAACAGACCACTATGTCAATTATACTGTGTAGGGGAATTTGATACCTCTTAAAGCAAACCCTACTAACATGAAATGCTGCTGTTAAATTACCCTTCCCCTGCTGTTGTGTATATCAGCTCAAGTGCCTATATCTAAAACTGGAAACTTTCACCTCAAACCAAGAAAACACAGTCAGGGAGTAAATATGCTAACTAATGCACTTTAAATGTTCCTTTTAGTTTTGGAATAAAATTGTGTTGCATGTCCTTTTTGTGGGATTCCTGGGTTTTGCCTGTCACTAGCTGTGTTTCCATCCATTTCCATTTTGAATTTTGAGCTAATTTTTGAAATCTCGCAAATATGTAAATACAAATTAATGCGAAGCAGAAGTGTTTCCATCAACTGGCTTGAATCGCATCTACCGGGCCACGCACAGCGTCATTACGTCAGACGTCAGCGTCATTACGTCAGACGTCAGCGTTACGCATGTCTACAGTAAACAGGAAGTAGCGGTTGAAAACAGAACCCGGCCACACATCTCGTCAAAATGGAGAGAATATTTCAGGTACGTGTTGCTATCGGGCAAGTTGTATTTATTCTGTCATGCCAACTAGTTTTAGCGATGTTACATGTTGTCCGGAGCGGAAACAGCTGATCAGTCACATGACGTGAATGTTCGCTACGGCAGAATAATAATAATATAATAATAATAATGTCTATTCCTGTCATCTGCGTATGTTCCCATACACAGACGAAATTCGTCTCTGCATTTAACCCAACCACCTACCAGGTGGTGCAGTGAGCAGCCCGAAAGCGCCCGGGGAGCTGGAGAAATAGGTGTGCACTCATAGACACCCCAAGCTGGGTAGTGGCCGGGGCGCGAACCCGCGACCTTCGGATCCGTAGTCAAAAGCCCTGCCACTAGACCATCTTGGCACTGAGTCGGCAACAATATGCATTTAGACAGTTAGGGCCTGGGTTAGAGTTGGAGTGGAGGGGAAACTGGTATAATGCCAGCCTTTGCTCTTGCTCTTTCCTTTTTAAGTACACTTTACAACAACACTCACCAACAGTGCATTTGGGGACGGGGGTGTGTGTGTCGGGGTCTTGATTTGTTAATTTCAATTTATTTATTTATGTATTTATTTATATTTATATATATTATTTATTTATTTTTCTCTTACCCCCCTGGTTGCCTGGTGGACATTCTGGGGGTGGGCTGTCAGGGGTTGTCCTGGGATGTGGGAGGTTCGGGACCTGGGGGTTCGCAGTGGGCGGGGCTGACTGTGCGCTCCCTCTGGGGCTGCTTGGACTCGGGTGTCCTGTCCTGTCGGCAGGGCGAGGGGTGGGCCGAATCTTGGATGTCTGCTACTCTCCACCCCAGAATGAATGGGCTACTTCCTGGGTTTGGATGTGGGCTGCCCCATGTAGGGGGCAGGTACATGTCTTGGACCTAGGGGGTATAGAGTGTGCATCGGGATTATGAATGGAGCGTGTCGTTATTGTTTGTCTTTCTGCAACTGAGGGTGAGGATGAGGGTGGGTGTGAATGAGTGTGTCTGTGTATGAATGTTTAAGTGTCAGGCTGGGACTTGGTCTGCCCCCTCTCTGATACTTCTGTGGCTACTTAGTGTCGCGCTCCTGCCACGTGGCCCCCTGGTGGGTGTTCCTCTGCCTGCGGGCGTGCTTGGGGCCCTCACTATCTGGGGCTGGGCGCTTGGGCATTTGTCGGCTCG
>JBBPBX010064449.1:0-20245 GCA_038048925.1 Garcialebias charrua | reverse complement strand
CGTGGCACAGTGGTAATGGCAGTCGACCCCTGATCGGAAGGTTGGAGGTTCGAATCCCGCATCCGCCCACCATGTGTCGTTGTGTCCCTGGGCAAGACACTTAACCCCGAGTTGCTCCCGGTAGGTCTGGATGGCGCCTTGCAAGGCAGGCTACCACTACCGGTGTATGAATGTCTGAATGAATGGGTGGATGGCTGGTATTGTAAAGCGCTTTGGGGCTCCTCACAGGGGGCTGGAAAGCGCTATATAAATAAGCTCCATTTACCATTTACCATGTTCCTTCTCAAGCTGTGAATGCAATTTGTGAAAAACATCTTGTGTTTCAGTCTTTCGATACAGACCATTATGATTTTACATGCCCCCTTGTAACATCTCTGTCTATGACCGCTAATGCAGTTCCTGACAGTTTTGATAAGGGAAGCACTTTTTCTGTCATCCCAAGCATGTCAGAAGAAGAATTGAGTCAAAAGCAAAGAAGCGATCCTGCTATCAATGAAATTATACACCAGTTGGAAACAGGTGAAACACCTTCTCCGGTGGTGCGGAAAGAAATCCCACAACTTCCCATCCTTCTGCGTGAATTGAACAAACTTGAGCTGCAGAATGGGATTTTGTACAGGAAAAGGCAAGTAGGTGAAGAAATATGTTACCAACTTATTCTCCCTGAAAGCCTAAGATCTATGGTGTTGAAAAGCCTCCATGATGACATGGGTCATCTGGGTTTTGACAGAACACTCGACTTGACCCGAACCAGATTTTTCTGGCCAAAAATGGCCTCAGATATAGAACAAAAGATCAAAACTTGTAGTTGATGTGTTTGCAGAAAGACCCTGCCAGAGAAGGCAGCGCCTCTGGTAAACATCCAAGTAACCAGACCCCTTGAGTTGCTGTGCATAGACTTTTTGACAATTGAACCAGATCGCAGCAATACTAAAGATGTCCTTGTCATCACTGACTTCTTTACAAAGTATGCTGTAGCAATTCCTACACCGAACCAGAAGGCTCGTACTGTAGCCAAAGCCCTTTGGGAAAACTTTATCATCCATTACGCCAAAAATACACTACACGCGTTGCAGCTCCGCCCCGCTCCGGTCCGACCTCCGCAGCAAATACGCACCCATTATAATCAATGACAGAATTCACACTGGCTCCGCACGGCGGCGGTGAGCTGCGGAGAGCGGACGGCAGTCCGTCAAAATTAGAAATTTTTCTATTTCTGCCGGATGACGGAGCTGTGCCGGAGTCAACTTTTGAAGATTACGTCGCACCAACAGGAAAAGGAACGAGCACAACTTCCGTATTTACAAAATAAAATCACCACAGGCGGACTAATCCTAGCTCTATACGGATTTATTTGTACAAAAATGCTGTCAAACTATCATTTATGACTATTCTATGACTAAACTATTATATTTATGACTATGACTACGCCTAATAACGCAATACAAGAAATAAATAAATAAAAAAGTATTTTATTCTGAAATGTAAACATCACTTCCTGTTGCTCAAACCATGTAGCTCATTTACGAGAGAAGATCAAGGCAGCAGTCTCTCTACAGTTGTTCTCCATCTTCCACCGAATGAATTGTTTTGTTCTGACTTACTTATTTATCACTTGATTTATCGCGCGATCTCGCACGTGTCTTGGAGCGGCGCATCCAGGCTGACCTGAGCTGAACGCAGGCAGTGGAAATTGGACTCGCTCAGCTGCGACCTGCGGACCGGAGCGGGGCGGAGCCGCGTGCAGTGTATTTTTGGGGTTATGGTTTTCCAGAGAAATTGCACAGTGATCAAGGTGCAGACTTTGAATCCAGAACTATCAAAGAGTTATGTAACCTAGCTGGAATACAGAAAGTTAGAACATCACCCTACCACCCCAGGGGAAACCCTGTGGAGCGGTTTAATAGAACCCTGTTAAACATGCTAGGTACACTCACTGATGAGAACAAGAGACATTGGCGTGACTTCGTGAAACCTCTTGTACACGCGTACAACTGTACCAAACATGAAAGTACTGGGTTTACCCCATATGAGTTGATGTTTGGTAGACAACCTAGATTACCTATAGATCTAGTTTTTAATGTGACTCAGAACAATCGCCAGCAACAGTCCCACTCGCGGTATGTACAAGCCCTAAAATCTCATCTTCAAGAGAGTTACCTATTGGCTAGTAAAAATGCTGCTAAAGTGGCTGAGCGAAATAAAATTAGATATGACAAACATGTAACTGAATCAGTCTTGGATGTTGGTGATCGTGTACTGGTGAGGAATGTTAGGATTAGGGGTAAACACAAGTTATCAGACAGGTGGGAATCTGTTGTCCATGTAGTTGTCAGTCAGAAAAACAACTTACCTGTATATACAGTCAAACCTGAGAACCGAGATGGTCCAACCAGAACTCTTCACAGAGACCTTTTGTTACCTTGTGGGTTTTTATCAGCTATTCCTGAAAATCCTGCTGTAGTCCAAGAAAAACCCCGTCGGCCAAACACACGTCAACATCACAGTACTGATCATGATCCTGAACTTGAGTACAATTCTGAAGAAGAAGAAGACCACTATCCTTTGTATAACACTCCAGGCCCTCTGCAGGAAATCTCTAGGTTGGTCGAGGAGTACGAGGTAGTCTTTCCTTCTGAAACTCCTCCAGAACTTGAAAGAGATAACTTGAAAGAAACACAGAGTGTATCTGAACCTAAACGAGTTAGGGAATCAGACACTCACCTTGATGAGATAGATAATGCTTCAGATCTTAGTCAAGCTAATGGTACAGTCACACCGAGCAACGTTTTGAACCTCCAAAAAGCTCCTCACGCACGCAAGTGGACGCGCTGCCCAGTGTTGTCCAAACTGTAGTGTTGCGGCGGCTTCGTGACTGTGGCGTCGGGGTGTGGGAGGAGCTTACCGGTGTCACTGCACTCCGCCAGGCGAGGAGCCTTTTATTTCCGTCTCTGTCGAGCAGACTTGACTGGTCATGAAGGAATTGTCGCGAACACACAGCTACAATGTTTCTCTTCCATAGTCCATGAGCTCGCGGGTCTTTTTATTTTTTTTTCCGACAAACAATACGTCACATAGTGCGCGCGCACCCTCGTTTCCGCGTCACATAGGGACTCTCCCACTGCCCCCTCTCTTCTGCCCCCCGACTCTCCCTGATTGGTTGACACACCAACCAATCAGGTGGAGTTGAGCGGCGTTTGAAAGTTTGAACCGCAAAATCTTCAACATGTTGAATGCTCGGTTTGGAGGTGGAAGCCGGTTCACGTGCACGAAAAAACGCTCCTCAGAACGCGCAACACGCACGCGACCTGACGCCAGACGCCAGGAGGTGCCTGTGTGCGTCCACCATTGACTTTACATGGAAGCTGGAAGCTTTGGAGGTAAAAACGCTGCTCGGTGTGAGCACACCATAATGGTGATGAACCGACTCAGACTGAAGTTAACGAGACTGAACTCATGACTAATGAGGACAGAGAATGTGACACTGACGCAGAACTAGCTGCTAGCAGACCTTCTCGACAGAGGACCAAACCAAAGATCTTAACCTATCCAAAATTAGGAAATCCTATTGTCAGTATAGTCCAATCTTTGTTCCAAAGTTTGAGTGAAGCAGTCACCGATTCTATAGAAAAACCCTCAGAACCATTTAGCCTAATTTGAGTAGTATGCAAAGGGATTTGCATAGATTCAAGTGGGGAGGGTGTAACCCAGGCTAAAATAACCTTTATTGTTGTATCCATTTTATTTATTTGGCTATTAAACAGATTAAAAGGAAATAAATAAATAAATAGAGAAATAAATAGGAAATAGGTCTAAAATGGTTGAAACCATAAAAGATAATGATTACAGGTATTTTAAAGGTAATATTTGATGTAATTATCTTTTATTTTGTTGAAATCTGTACACAAAGAGGTTATTTTGGTCACAGTATTTAATGTAAGCAGAAGACTTTTATTTTGAAAGGTTGCCTGCATGTGCAGCTCACGTGACTGGTCCAACAGCCGTTGGTTTTGTTTTCCTCTGCGCATGTGCAGCTCACGTGACTGGTCCAACAGCCGTTGGTTCTGTTTCCCTCTGCGCATGTGCAGCAGAGTGTATAAATACAAGTCACAAGAGCGGGAAAGACAGAGACTGGAAAGCAACGAAGCGGAACGCTTGTTGTAGAGAAGAAGAGAGGGAAAAGTTAGAGAAACGTTGATCAGATAGATGCTTGTCGTCTAAGAATACTCTTTAGACGTAAAGAGTGGTTTCTGCACTTTTTTCCTCGACCTGACTGCGTTCAGGAATTTTATTTTTGAATAGAACTGAACTTGCTTCTTTCCAGTTCTCTGAGAAGTTTTCTAGAACCTTCTGGAAAGCCTTGCTGAGGGTGTTTCAACGGTTCTGCTGAGTCAAGGCTCGGATATAGTCGCGCTCTGGGTATTTGCGCATGCTCCGCAGAGTCCGTGCGCTCTCTAGCCACGCGCTGTGTGCGTTTATGGTTGCGCGCTGTTCATTGTTCACCGACAGATGGCAGTAGTGTGAAACCAGTGGGAATGTAGTACGAGAGAGTGTAGAAGAAGAATCGGTTGACGTCACACATAACAGACAAAATGGCTGCTCGTAGTGCGAAAACTCGTCGTTTACTGCAACTTTTATTAGAGGAAGAACAGATTGTGTGTTTAATGCTTTTAAACTTACAAAAACGTCGTCGTAGAAGGTGGTGTGTTCGTCCATTACATTCTCAGAGACGTGTAGACGGCGAGTACAACGTACTTGTGAAGCGAATGCGGTCTGAGGATGATGATGAAATGCACTTCAGATATTTTCGTATGTCCCGACACCGATTAGACGAACTGCTGCACCGCATTTCGCCGTACATACAGCATGGTAGGAACCATCATAGTCCAGTAACATTGTCTGAAAGACTGGCTGATACTTTACGCATTTTGGCTTCCGGTAGTAAACAGAAATGTGTAGCAGCTAGCTATAAACTGGGTTCCACCACTGTGTCTCACATCGTTTCGGAGGTTTGCCAGGCCATCTGGAAGGCCCTAAAGCCAGACTTTCTGTCAGTGCCCAAAGGACAGGAGTGGGCAGACATAGCCCGAGACTTCTGGAGAGTCTGGAACTTTCCTAACTGCTTGGGCTGTGTTGATGGCAAACATGTCCAGATCAAAGCACCGCCAAATGCAGGGAGCGATTTTTTTAATTATAAAGGGGCTCACTCCATTGTGCTCCTGGCTGTGTGCGATGCCAAATATTGATTCACAATGGTGGACATTGGTTCATATGGCCGTGAAAGCGATGGAGGCATTTTTCAGTCATCTGAGTTTGGATCACGGCTGCTGCAAGGGGCCCTTGACCTGCCTGAACCTGAGAACCTGCCGGGCACCAATATCAAACTTCCCCACGTCTTCCTTGGAGACGCAGCTTTTCCACTGCATAACAACATGATGCGCCCGTATCCTGGTACTATTCTAAATATTTTCTGACAATATGTCCAACTGCACATGCATCTCTAAAAACAAAGGTGTATAGATGAGTGTGTAATATTATTTTTTCTCATGTACTTTATCTACAGGTAAAAACCTTGACAATGGCCGGAAACTGTACAACTACAGACATTCCAGGGCGAGGCGGGTCATAGAGAATTCATTCGGTATCCTGGCAGCACGATGGAGGATTCTTGGACGGCCCATCGACTTCAACCCAGACAAGACGGTGGACGTGGTGAAGGCGTGCGTGGCCCTCCACAACATGCTAGCGCACACAGATGCAGCAGCCTCACAAGCATCAAGATACATTCCCCCAAGTTTTGCAGATGGAGCTACAGCATCTGGGGAACTCCTGCCCGGAGAGTGGAGAAGGGTGGTGCTTGGTGACAACAATCTGACACAACCTGGACGTCTGTCAACAGCACGTGCATCCCGGGCAGCCACTGCCGTCCGAAATGATCTGACCTCCTTCTTCCAAACGCCACAGGGTCTAGTGCCCTGGCAGGATGCAGAAATACGGAGAGGCTGCTTATATTAATTGTTAACAGTTTGCAAACACAGTGACAGTTATGTCCAGCATGTGAAACTAGCCATACTTTTCATAAAACAAAAATAAATGTGACATTCTTTTGTGTAATGTAGTTTAATGACATTCTGTGCTGTTACTGTAGCTCAACATTTTAGCTCATTATTTGTGGGGTTTATTTTTATTCATTAACAAGTGTGGCATTTTTATTTTGTTTATATCTTCTATTCTTAATATTTTTAGTTTTGTAGAGGTCAGTTATTCACAGGTATGTGGTTCTTTACTGCCCTGCTGTAGTAGTTTGCATGAGTGCTGCTGTTATGAACATGTTTATTACAGTGTTTCAACACTGTATTTGTTTTGGCATTATTAAACTTTTTATTTACTTATTACATTTTTACATTGTGCTTTTTCAGTTTTGGTTGCAGTATTAATAACTACAATGACCCATTTTAGCGTGTTTATGTTTTAGTTGCATGCACTGTTTAAAAAAATTAGAATGAACTGAAAAAGTAATCTGTTTTCATAAATTTTTAATAAAACTACATAACTGAAGACTGTGCCGGAACATATTTTGCAATAACATTTACCTGACAGCCATTTCTTAATCTTTTTGTGTACTACATGGTTATGCTAGAGTTGGGTTTGTTTATCTAATGAACACATTTGTCATACTGATCTCTAATCTATTGGTAATCGTAATAAACAGTCAATAAACTCATACAAAACTGTTATGGAGCATTAAAACCATATTAAAAAATGCCCATTAATTGGAGGTGCTACCACTTTCATTTAATTAAATTAATTGGGGTTCAGCAGCAGGTTTTGTTTTAGTTTCTGCTAATTGAAAGGTCATTGTTAGATTATTATAAGATTGTGATGTGAATCAACTAACAGTATCAACTACAAAATTATAGCTTTGAATGTGTTCATATTTAGTGCATCAGCACTTCAGAAAAGGAAGAGTCAACTTAATATGATTTTGTTTATTTGTTTTTTATAAAACAAATCACAATAAAAAAAACAGGAAAGCACACATGCTTTTCAGCAGCTACTTTTCTACTTTTCAGCAGGGTAATTCTGCACAGCTTCATGCATAATTTGGTGGATCTTCAAGCGAACTGTTGACTGGTGGTCTACATGGATCCGCGACATCATTGCACTGATAAGAACACCAAAAATTTCATTTTCATCCTGTGGTTTGGAGGTCGCCACATTGAGGATCTCCCGGTCTAGTGATTCTAACTTCTTCATCAGAAAGTCATTTGCCCTTCTTTTGTTGGGTCGTTCTGATGGACTGGGAGCTGTCGGGCACGTGGGGGTGGATGGAGAGGACTCCCTCGAGGCACCGGGACTGGTGCTGCTGCTGCTGCTACCGGTAGACAGAACTCTGTGAAGGGTGGGATGGCCAGGCGGTTTGGGTGGATGGATGGGAGTTGGCGCAGAAGGGGAATGTTGAGAGACTGGTGTAGATGTAGTTGGATGGTCATCGGTGGGTTGTGGGGACATGCTATCTTCTTCCACCTGGCTCAGTTGCAACGTATATTCAGTCTGAAAAATATAAACACAATGACAACAATCAGTAACAATTACAGTCTGACAAAATAACACAGTATTACATAGGCATTTCTATGTTCATATAAGTCATGGTTCATCACAGTTATTACATTGTAATTAAAAAGGTGGGCCTTGACCCCTCCACACGCATTCAGGCCTTTGTTTTTTTTTTGTTTAGTCACAAATAGTTATTCACACATGAAAAACATGAACAATAATAAAATACAAAGGATTTAGTGCATAACAGCTTACTTTAAGACCTATAAAATCTGTGATTCTCTGATATTATGCCTGCAATTGTGTCCACCAAAACAAACAAACAACCATGTGCTCAAACAATGGCGGGGCCTACTACATGCTGAAAAACTTTTTACCTCGTCCATATTGCTGTCGGTTTGTCGGTGCTTCACGAACTGGCCCAGCCAATCCAGCTCCACAAGGATGGTGGGCACTGGTTTGTTTCCTCCGGGATCACCACTTCGGGTGGCCGCCTTCTTCTTGGCTTTGACAAACCGATCACGAAGGTTTTTCCACGTCTTCCTGCAAATTGCCTCATCTTTTTGCAGAGCCGTGGCGATTTCTTTCCATGAATTTTGTGCCATCTGACTGTCTTTATGATCACGCATGGACGGATCATACAGATGCTGGTACATTCGGACCTGTTCAGCCAGATTTCCTTCGAAGACGTCCATCTTGAAATCCAGGTGTAGTCGCAATGACCAACGCGCAGGCTTTGCGGAGCTTCAAAATCTTGGAGGTGCACGACCACGCGCGAAACCTACGCGCTGGGCCAAAGCGCGGGGGCGGGGACTATGCGATTGCGTCACTTTACGCGCGCGCACCCTCGCGCCCTATGCGACGCGTCAACTATATCCTAGGCTTCAGGAGCTGGACCGGAAGTTCCCTGTCAGCAGCTGTGATCCAGAGTGAAACCAGATGGCGAGTCAGTACCCCAGGAATTAAGGACCGCCCAGCAGAAGCTCCGCCTCCTGCTGGAACACTTCATCTTACATCAAAGAAAAGTGGTATGATCCAAAATGTTCCCGCCTCTCTAAAAAAGGAGCAGTGGACTTCAGAACNNNNGAGAAGGGAAAAGGTCGAATTGATTACACATTATTCAGTTTACTGAATTTCTGTGGTTCTTTTTACATTTTTTTTCTTTTCTTAAATCCCAATTAATATTTATTGTTAAGTTGTGAACTGTAAATTGTCGTTGGGTTTTTGAATTTGAAAATTGATAAGATTTATTTTGAGAAGTAGTTAATTTAGGAAACTAAATAGCTTAAATTCTTAAAGGAGCACTAATCTTTTAAATTAGGTTTAAAAGATTAATTAGCTGTAAATTAAATAAATTACAGTACTAAATTGAAATAAACTAGAATACAAATTAGATATAAGATAAATAGCAACCCTTAATTACCATTTAGTGTTTATTGAAATTCTAAGAAGAGGTTAATAAATTACCAAAAAGGGAACAAGGGATCTATTTATATCGTTTTGAGTGTAATTATATGTGATTGTGTGTGTTATTGTTGTTTATTCATTTGTTATTATTAAATGATAAGCTGGCAGTTCAACTTTCACATTGTGGTCTGAGTCAATAATTTAAGGTTTACTATTTTACTTCTTTCTTTTTGCTCCAGAAGTCGAACCTGGTAACTAGCCCTTAACCTAACTAGACTGTAAACACGCCATGAGCGTTGTATAGATAATTGGCGAACTAGCCAAGATTAATAGCGTGTCATAGGTGTTACACCAGCAGCTGACGTTCTGTTCAGTGTAACAATTCAACGATTCAGCAGCAAAGATGCTCACTGAGATTTGATGACAGGAATATTTTTCAAACAAGCATACTGACAATTTCAGTAGCTTTGGTTCATTATCATGATCAACAGATATGCACCAAAAATGAGGTTTTGTTTAAGTTCCAAGAAATAAAAAATAAAAAATAGGGAGAATATAGGAAGAAAATAAGATTGACCACCTTTGTACAATGTTTTTTTGTACATTTAAAATGTTTTCAAGATGCAAAAAAATAAACGTTACTTCATAACACTTAAACATTAATTGTGGGAAATTTTTTCCACTGAAACATGACATGGCGACTGGTGGGATCGAACCCGCGACTCTGGGATCAGCTTTTCCCCCCTCTTTCTTCCCCTTTTTCTTCCCCCTCTTCTTCTCCCTGCTGCTACTCCATCCTGGCGGAGCATGTCTGAACATGAAAATGTGGGTTACTGGTAATATGGGATAACAGCACAGAGTGTACAATAACAGTCAACAAGTCAGATTTATGAACGAAGCTGTGCAAATTTATGTGCAGAGTCAGAGTCAGAGAGTCAGAGAGTCTTTATTGTCATTTGCACCGCATGTGGTACATGTGATGAAAACGAGATTATGTACACGGGGTCCCAGTTACATCCAACAACAAATGCAAGAGAAAAACAGTAATAACATCTAGAATTAACAAAGAGAAACATCAACTAGTAATACACTGAGCCCTAATGTAGTGGAAAAACATCATTATAAACAGCAGCACGAATATGAGTTTGTATGAGCAGATAGTCACAGATGAACACAGCAACAAGAAAACAGATCAGCATGATGTGATATTTTGCAGTGTTTATTCTTATTATTTATTTATTCATGAGTCTTATGTGATTGTAAATTATAATTGTGCATTTTATGGTTATAAAAAAGTATATTGTGTATGAAAAATATCAAAGAAAAACAGCAATGTCAAGCAGCAGACTAGTTGACAATATAGTTTTGAGCAAAAAACAAGGTTCAGAGCCCGTCCCAATGAAGCACCTAGTGCCTCCTCTATGGATGATCTGTTTCTAGGTATCCATTGGTGTCCATGAATGACCGTGAATGTGCACAGCCCTTGCTGTGTGTGTGTGCACAGACCGTACTGCCGTAATGGTACACCATAGACCAGACTCATCTCTTTGCGTGACCAGCACACACGCAAGTGAGGGAGAAGGCCCACCACCGCATCACAGCATATGCAGGGTGTCCTCCACGGATGCTAACTCTGAACCAGAATACTTAGAATTTTGAGCGGTATTTATAGGGTCCAGAACGACTACGATTTAGACTCACGGTTCCAAGAAAATTTCTGGCTTCAAATGCAATACTGTATAGGTTGAAAAACAAACAAACAAAGCCTGAATCGTTTTTCACATCATACTTTCTTATTTTTGTTGATTTTTCGTCTGTTACCGTAGTTTTGAGCTGTTGAAGGACATGATGCATGATGGGTAATCAAACGGCTGCATGACGTCATCTTCCGCGTTTCTGCTTTCAGATTTTTCAGAATCCACGTCGGGAGAGAGGCAGTGCGTGGAGCGTGAGCATAAAGTCAGTGAGTGGTATACCTCTAGTGTGGACATTTAACTCATTGTGCACCACAGAAAATAATCATTTGTGCTAGACGCTAGAAGATACCGCATGAGAGCTGCGGTGCAGGAATTACGGTCGCCATCTTGGAGAGGTCGGCCGTCTTATTGTGCAGCTTATTTCTGTTCAAATCGACGGACTGTTGACGTCAGGTCTCGGGAGATAACTTTTCACAAGTAAGATTAACATATTATGGTTTGTATTTTGTGAATAAATATTACTAAAGTGTATTTATGTCCAGCGGCCGCCATCTTGGAGAGGTCGTCCTTTTTATTTGGTTAAAGCAGAAGATGTTTCAGCCATAGATATCTATGGTTTCAGCACTGTGCAGCTTATTTCTGTTCAAATCGACGGACTGTTGACGTCAGGTCTCGGGGGATAACTTTTCACAAGTAAGATGAACATATTATAGTTTGTATTTTGTGAATAAAAGGTTACTGTAGTGTATTTATGTCCAGCAGCTGACGTTCTGTTCAGTGTAACCCAACCCAACGATTCAGCAGCAACGATGCTCACTGAGATTTGATGACAGGAATATTTTTCAAACAAGCATACTGACAATTTCAGTAGCTTTGGTTCATTATCACAGATATGCACCAAAAATGAGGTTTTGTTTAAGTTCTAAGAAATAAAAAATAAAAAAAATAGGGAGAATATAGGAAGAAAATAAGATTGACCACCTTTGTACAATGTTTTTTTGTACACTCCCAAATTCCCGTTTTCATTTTGAAGGTTTTCCAAAGCCAGGGGCGGATCAACTGGGGTGGCATGGGGTGGCAGTTGCCACCCCAACAGAGAGCCTTGCCACCCTGTTTGCCACCCCACCCCAGCTGGACATTTTACTTTTTCTACTTTCTTTTCTTTCTTCTACTTTTATTACTTTCTGTCTTCCCTTGGGAGGTGCGTCCTGTAGCAGAATTTGTTTTCTTTCTGCTACACACCTGGATTGAATCTGTGGGTGATTAACAGGCTTCTACAGGACTTTGTGGCTGCAGAAGAGGTCATGCAATCCTTATTTAATTTACAAACATTTTTGAACTGACTGCCATTTGATACTGAAAAATTAATTGAAATAAAATCAATAACAAATTCAAATTGAACAGTAACATTTATTCAGGAACAATATATTTAACCTACAACAAAAAATGAATACAACAATTTGTGTTTTTTTTTTAACAAAATGAGGAAGTCAGGACTAATGGCTACAATGAGCACGTTTTGCAGCGCATAGCTTTTCAAAGCGGGGTTTCAAGCTTGACACGGCAACTCTCAGCTCGTGTTCAATGTTTAGCTGGGACCTGTACTTGATCTTTAGTGCAGCAACAGCAGAGAAGCCAGTCTCACAAAGATATGATGTTGCAAAAGGAATAAGAATGTCCATAGCCTTCTGCCCTAAGAGTGGATACTCCTTCTCTACACTCAGCCCGAACTCACTCAGTGTCTGTGATGTGAACCTCAGTCTCAATGTGGAGTCAGATGTCATGAACTGGTGTTCCTCTGCAGAGCTGAAACCAGTAGGAGCTGGTGCATTGAAAGGATCTCAATGATTCCTCATTATTGGTTAATAGCAAAGCTCCCCTGGCCTTTCCCCGTCACTGATTGGCTATCGTCACCTGCCAGGGCGTTGTCAACAGAGAACTGGCGAGGTGGCGCCATAAATTATGGCAGTTATAGCAGCAGGTGGATCTGGTGTGATAAATGTAGCAGGAAGATGCAGAGGTGGGGAAAATATAAGAAGAGTTACAGAAAAGAGTGGGGAAGTGACATCCATCCATTTTCTTCCGCTTATCCGGGGTCGGGTCGCGGAGGTAGCAGCCTATAAGGAGGCCCAGACTTCCCTCTCCCCAGCCACTTGGAGCAGCTCCTCTGGGGGGGATCCCAAGGCGTTCCCAGGCCAGCCGAGAAACAAATAGTCCCTCCAACACATCCTGGGTCTCCTCCCGATGGGACATGCCCGGAACACCTCACCAGGGAGGCGTCCAGGAGGCATCCTAACCAGATGCTAACCCCCAATTTACACTACATGCGTTCCGGCTCCGCTCCGGTCCGACCTCCGCAGCAAATACGCACCCATTATAATCAATGAGAGCATTTACACTGGCTCCGCATGGCGGCGGCGAGCGGACGGCAGTCCGTCAAAATTATGGTGTAGTCACACCAAGCAGCGTTTTGACCTCCAAAGCGTCCAGTTTACATGTAAAGTCAATGGTGGACGCGCTTCCAGCCACGTCTTGGCGTCTGGCATCGGGTCGCGTGCGTGTTGAGCGTGCTGGGAAGCGTTTTCCGTGCACGTGAACCGGCTTCAACCTCCAAACCGCGCATTCAACATGTTGAAGATTTCGCGGTTCAAACTTTCAAACGCCGCTCAACTCTACCAGATTGGTTGGTGTGTCAACCAATCAGGGAGAGTCGGGGGAGAAGAGAGGGGGTCAAGGGGAGAGTCCCTATGTGATGCGGAAACGAGGGTGCGCGCGTACTATGTGACGTATTGTTTGTGGGACTCGCGACCCGCGAGGTCGTGTACTATGGAAGAGAAACTCATTGTAGCTGTGTGTTCGCGACAAGTCCTTCACGACCAGTCAACTCTGCTCCACAGAGACGGAAATAAAAAGCTCCTTGCCTGGCGGAGTGCGCAGGACTCTGTATACCGGTAAGCTCCTCCCACACACCCAGCAGCTGTTTTGCGTTCTGGCGTTCAGCTCTGAACACGCTGCATTCACAAGTGCGTCCACTTGCGTGCGTGAGGAGCTTTTTGGAGGTTGAAAAAATGCCCGGTGTGACTACACCATCAGAATCCGATCCTATTTCTGCCGGACGCCGGAGCTGTGCCGGAGTCAACTTTTAAAGATTACGACGCACCAACAGGAAAAGGAACGAGCACAACATCCATATTTACAAAATAAAATCACCACGGGTGGACTAATCCTAGCAAAAATGTACTTCTTTGAATGATCTACAATACTCACCCATTACAGAGCAAATGTCCTGAAAATATCTCAATGCAAAAAACAATCAAACGGTGAGGCAGTCTCTACTGTTGTTCTCCTTCTTCCACCGAATGAATTGTTTTGTTCTGACTTCCTTATTTATCACTTGATTTATCGCGCGATCTTGCAATTCCCGCGCATGCGTCTCGGAGCGGCGCATCCAGGCGGACCGGAGCGGAGGTAGTGGAAATTGGATTTGAAACGCTCAGCTGCGACCTGCGGAGCGGACCGGAGCCGGAACGCATGTAGTGTAAATTGGGGGTAAGCCATCTCAACTGGCTCCTCTCGACGTGGAGAAACAGCGGCTCTCTGAGTCCCTCCCGGATGACTGAGCTTCTCACCCTATCTCTAAGAGCCCAGACACCCTGCAGAGAAAACTTTTGAGATTTGAAAACAGGAAGTGAGTCCGTCTGTTTTTAACATCATGAAAAAAATGCTTTCGAAGTCCATTGAAATAAATTGGTCATACAGCAGTGCTTCAGTTACTTTAAAGTCAAAATGTATGTCATGGAGAAGGCCCATCCAGTCAAAACTTGGTCATTTTCCATTAAAGAACATTAAAGAACCATCTACAACAGGTAAGACAATGTTTATTGGCTCCAACTGAAAGTTTTCTCACAGCTCACCTGTTTACTTAACTCGATGCAAACGTACTAAAAAAAAAAACAGTTCCACATCAAATGTTAAAATTTTAGAAGATCTGAAAAAGATCTATATATGTACAATCTTTTTATCAACCTTGTACTTTTGACTCCACTACAAACCGGATTCCAAAAAAGTTGGGACACTAAACAAATTGTGCATAAAAACTGAATGCAATGATGTGGAGGTGTCAACATCTAATATTTTATCAGAATAGAACACAGATCAAAAGTTTAAACTGAGAGAATGTATCATTTTAATGGAAAAATATGTTGTTTAAAAATTTCATGGCGTCAACAAATCCCAAAAAAGTTGGGACAAGTCCATTTTTACCACTGTGTGACATCCCCCCTTCTTCTTACAACACTCAACAGACGTCTGGGGACAGAGGAGACCAGTTTCTCAAGTTTAGAAATAGGAATGCTCTCCCATTCATGTCTAATACAGGCCTCTAACTGTTCAATCGTCTTGGGCCTTCTTTGTCGCACCTTCCTCTTTATGATGCACCAAATGTTCTCTATAGGTGAAAGATCTGGACTGCAGGCTGGACATTTCAGTACCCGGATCCTTCTCCTACGTAGCCATGATGTTGTGATTGCTGCAGAATGTGGTCTGGCATTATCTTGTTGAAAAATGCAGGGTCTTCCCTGAAAGAGATGACGTCTAGATGGAGCATATGTTGTTCTAGAACCTGAACATAGTTCTCTGCATTAATGGTGCCTTTCCAGACATGCAAGCTGCCCATGCCACAAGCACTCATGCAACCCCATACCATCAGTGATGCAGGCTTCTGAACGGAGCGTTGATAACAACTTGGGCTATCCTTGTCCTCTCTGGTCCGGATGACATGGCGTCCCAGTGTTCCATAAAGAACTTCAAATCGTGACTCATCTGACCACAGAACAGTCTTCCATTTTGCAACACGCCATTTTAAATGACCCCTTGCCCAGTGCAAACGTCTGAGCTTGCTTAGAAATGGCTTCCTCTTTGTACTGTAGTTTCAGTTGGCAACGGTGGATGGCACGGTGGATTGTGTTCACTGACAATGCTTTCTGGAAGTATTCCTGAGCCCATTCTGTTATTTCCTTGACAGTGGCATTCCTGTTTGAGGTGCAGTGATGTTTAAGGGCCCGGAGATCACGAGCATCCAGTAGTTTTACGGTCTTGACCTTTACGCACAGCGATTGTTCCAGATTCTCTGAATCTTTTGATGATGTTCTGCACGGATGATGATGATAACTTAAAAGTATTTGCTATTTTACGCTGGGTAACACCATTCTGGTATTGTTGCACTATCTTTCTGCACAACAATGGTGGAATTGGTGATCCTCTTACCATCTTGGCTTCTGAGACACTGACAAGCTCTTTTTATACCCAATCATGTTGTCAATTGACCTAATTAATGTTAATTGGTCTTGTCAATTTCCTTTTTTCAGCCACTTATTGCTACTTGCATCAACTTTTTTGTAATTTGTTGACACTGTAAAATTTTGAATCAACATATTTTGATCTGTTATCTATGTTCTATTACAAATAAAATATTGACATTTGCCATCTCCACATCATTGCATTCAGTTTTTATTCACAATTTGTTTAGTGTCTGTTGACGTACGAAACTTATCCGCCCCAGAATTCGTTTTTTGGTTCACTTTGGAACAGGAAGGAGAGATACACACACATGACAGACGCTCACTTAAAGTTCCAAACCAGTTTAATTAATCATAAGTTAAAAGTCACAGAATACATTTGTCCTATTCCTAACATCCATTACATTTGTTTTAAAAAGGTGGACAGTGACAGGAAAAGAGAGAGAGAGAGAAAAGAAGGGAGGAGGGGGGAGAGAGACAGGGAGAGAGGAGGGGGGAGAGGACATACAACCTGATTCGTGGGCTACTTCTCTGCCTTGCTGTTGGAGGATGGAAACCTTTTATACCCTTCTGTGGGGGCCCTGCCTCAGAGCCTGCCGTCCCCCCTTTATTGCCAGAAGATAGGAAATACCACTGCCTCCCCCCAGCTTGCTCGAGTGGTCTCCCCAAGTCATATATTCTACAAAGTCGTAAAACTGACAGGACAAAGAGGCACCAGCTATATTATCATCCCCCAGCCTCACCAGAACAGAGCCAACTCCACGCATTCCTTTAGTACCACCTCTCAGGAAACCCTTACCATTCTATGAGGAAAACGTGATCATTTTGAACGCCGTGTGAAGACTCCTTGAAAATAAATGAAAACACAAAGATAAATATATTTTTATTTCACAACATGTCCCAACTTTTTTGGAATCCGGTTTGTAATTCTTCAAAGGTATAAAACATTCACAGTACCTTTTAAAACAGTGTACGTGTTTCACAGGCACTGAAGATTTAAAATATTTGATTGGCAAATAATCTCTTGTCGTCGAGACTGTAGTGCAGACAACCCGCGACAAGTCGTTTGTGTTACTTTATTTGGATCAAGGTACAGCAGGCCAACTGGAAACAGAATTCAAAATACAAATCAAAGCAGTTTGTGATACAGAACAATCAACCATCAAGGTTAAACAGGAGGAGAGGGAAGAGGAGCAAGAGACAAACATTTCTATCAACACAGCCCTCAGCTCCCACCCCCAAAATAAAACACAATGAAGTTTTATGTACATTCCAGCTCCCGTTCGTCGTTCTTTGAAAGCACGCATCTCCACCTGGTCAAAGGTTTTGTCGAGGAGGAGCTAACATTCCCTGACCTTGTGCGCCGACAACTTGGCAAGAATTAAGAACAAAGTGGAGTGGAACAGTTTTATGGTGTTATTCTAGAAGTTGTTCCTAGTTTAGTTTTACGTAAAGTTAAGACAACAGAATGCTGTCACTTTACACAACAAGGCAGGACCAAAACAATCAAGGCAGACTTAAAAAAAAAGTACTTCTCAAAATGGTTAGCACAGTGATTAAGAGCAACGCCAACATTAAGCTGAAGATCATAACCGACTACTGCTTTCCACTCCGGTTCATCAACAAAACCATCAGGATTTAGATGAGAGGTAATTATGAGTAATCTGCTAAACTGGGCTGGTCCCCATTACACATCTTCTGTTTCACCAATCTGTGCCACTGCAGAGAACAAACAGTGTAGGAGGACATGACGGTCTGGTGGATGGACTACGTGAGGCCGATGAGCACCACCGTTCTTTCTTAGGGATTTGTACATTTCAATCCTATAAAGCATTTAGGAAACTACGGGTTTGGTCTGGTGGGGAAAAAAAAAAAACTACTTGACCTACACAGATGTTTAAATCACGTCTGTGAAGAGCCACATCTGTGCCTCTGGGGACAGAGTTCTGCTGAAGGGCTGAATTAGGAGGAAGCTTATCAAAGTGTTTACTTTGAGCTTGTTGCACCAGCTGCAGCCAAACGTTTCCATCCAACAGAGGGAAAGTCCAGCAGAACAGAGTCCTGCTCAAGCACAGACACAGTTTGCAGCAAAGCTCAGCAACAACAGTGGGTTAGAGGGAGAGGTCAGAGGGCAGGAATGTGAAAAGGGTTCTGGTTAGAGATGCCTAGCGAGTACAGTAGCACACTAATCAGCACGCACCGCTTCATTTGATCTGAATCATACTTTGCTTGTATAAAAGCTACAATATACAGCAAAGAAGCATGTGCTGGATGACTAGACATGGAAAGTAAAAAAAAATAAAAAAAGTTGTGTGTGGGGAGAGGGGCAGGGCATTTTCTATACAATAACCAGGCGCTCCTGAACATCAATAAATATATTGGAGAACTGTTGTTTCTGGGGGGTTCTCTGGTTTAGACACATTGGGTTGATTATGCTAAGGCCAAAACTGTGGAGAGACAGAGAAGAAGAAGAAAACCTTTAGTGCACTGATATGTTTGAAATGTACAGCTCATGTGATAAAGTCCTTATACAACAAGGAGGAAAGCTCGCCACTTATGGCCTCCTGGGCAAAGTACTTGACGTCCATGTCTGAGTCAGAGGCAAGTTTCTCCAGCACTGGTTTCACTTCTGCTTGAAGGGCGCTGAAGGTTCAAATGAAAATTAAATAAAAACATCAAATGTCATTGTTGACTTTAAAATGACCCAACAGGGTTTCTCTTTAGAATTAAAGCAGTTGACGTACTTGCTGTCCAGGACCGGTCCGATCTTTTGAAGAGACTTGGCCACATTGAAGCGCACATTGGCCACCTGATCGTTGGACATCTTTAGCACCACTGGAAGCATCTGTTTGGTGGTGATGTCCTGGCCACAAGCCTCAGACAAAGCCTGAGAGCAGAACACATCAATGTTTACAGGCCCCTCGTAAATCAACATGTTGTATTCATGGAGTTTGGCCTGAACGTGTAAAGCTGGATTAATATAATGTTTGAAGTGAAGACATCTGCTCTTGCCTACGTGGTTGACATGTTTTCTGCATGAACAGATCATACTTTCCTCTCTGCACAGTTGCAGAGAGGAAAGCTCTACAAAGAGTGGTGAAGGCTGCACAGAAGTCTGTGGGAGTCAGTCTCCCCACCATCACAGACATTTACACCTCCAGATGCAGAAAAAGAGCCACCTGCATCATGAAAGACCTCACTCACCCAGCACACTCACTCTTTGCACCACTCCCCTCGGGACGGAGGTTGAGGAGCATCAAATGTAGAACCACTAGACTGAGGAACAGCTTCTACCCTGAGGCTGTCAGACTCATGAATAAATAAATAATAAGAATAAACACTGCAAAATGTCACATCATGCTGATACTGATCTGTTTCTTGTTGCTGCGTTCATCTGTGACCATCTGCTCATGTTCGTGCTGCTGTTTATAATGATGTTTTTCTACTACATTAGGGCTTAGTGTATTACTAGCTGATGTCTCTCTTAGTTAATCCTAGATGTTATTATTGTTTTTCTCTTGCATTTGTTGTTGGATGTAACTGGGACCCTGTGTACATAATCTCGTTTTCAACACATGTACTACATGCGGTGCAAATGACAATAAATTCTCTCTGACTCTGACTCTCTGACTCTGAATTTAAGCAACAACAGAAACGTAAAAAGACAAATCATAGTGACAAATTGAAACATAAAGCATGGGAAGTCTGCAGAATATCCTCCACTACGTCTACTTTAAAAACACTGATAAAAACACCTTGCAATAAAATATGTAAGTCAAGGCTGGCAGTCACCACTGTAATCTAATTAGACACTCTTGGTCGTATGTTTGTGCTTTAAAGAAAATGGGCCATCTTTAAATAGGACTAAGGAACAGCAGTGGGAGAACTTATCTTTGCATTTAACCTACTAAACTCAAAGCTCATCCCAAACTGACATTACAGCAACACAATGTGGTAAAATGACAGAGGTTTGTGTCAATCTAGATTAAAAAAACAACATGCATTAATTTCACAAAACATGCTCAATTTACACTTGAATCATTGATAATACATTTTGTTCTGAAATACTGAAGTTTTAAAATAGGCCTTCGACCAACAAATAAAAAATGACAACATAGATGAATGATTGTGTTTAAATTACTAGATTAGTATCAGATGGTACAGTCCCCACATTCCCTTCTAACAAATAAAAATGTACCGTAGTTAATATTTGTTCCATTTCCTCTACACTGTCCCATAATTAGTCTGTCTCAGTTTGACTGCCAACTGCATGCATCACTGTCCTCC
>JBBPBX010064448.1:0-11989 GCA_038048925.1 Garcialebias charrua | reverse complement strand
TTCAATTCAAAATGTTTCAAATATCCTTCTGGTTTCCAGATGCTCTTTGTATTCAGAGAATCTGCATAAGTTGGGATTCATTTGATTATATTTTTGGATAATTGTAGTTCTTAAATTAAACATGTTAAACAACCATGTAGGAGTAAGATAAAAGCTGTAATGTTTCTACTGTTTGTTCTCAAGGAGTTTGAGTCTGCACCATTCGTTCTGTGAGAGGATGGAAACCCTGATATCACAAGACTTGTTTGTGGGAGGATTGACTGTGTGTGTTTAGAGTTTCGGATAATTTCTAACCAACAGCTAGGAGAACATTCCAGAGCAAATGGAAAACATCCGAACAAACAAATGGTCCACACACCCTCAGAGCAAATGGAGCAACTCGTCCGGCTTCTCATGGAGAAATGAGTTTGTGTGTTCTAAGATCTTACTCTTCAAATCTAAAAAAGCTAAGTCTGGTCCTCTGGACATAAAAAAAACAAAACATGTTGAGCATGCATACTCTTCAAACTTTGTTTCTGGAGAAAGCCTACAGACTGCAACCATTTGACCTTTAAACATCTGTCAAAGTCTTAACACGTATCCTTTTCCTCTGATTAAAGTCTACTCATGCCAAAGTTATTTTTTCTCCTTGTTTATTTCAGACTCCATGTGGGATGTGAAGCATCTGTTCAACACTAAATTAACTTGTCTACCCACATTTAAAAACTATTGTTCTTTTGTTGCTGCAAAAAGTACAAAAACTGCTTTTAAAAATTATATTTCATTCATAAACACATCCAAAATTAGAAACCAGACATGAATCAGAAGATTTTTATAAAACTTTCAGACTGGTTGGATGTCTCTTTTCCCCACATTTGTTTGTTTCTGTAGTGTTTCACTTCCTAGCTTGTCTCATCATTCAGGACAACTTGGGTGGATATTTGACACACTTGAGTCCAACTAAACAATGCTGCCACGTTTTTTGTTTGTTTGTTTTTTACTTAAGCACTGTAATTTCCTTTTGTCAGCAGAACATTACAGGACTGACCAAAATAAAACCAACATGGCGAATTGGCTTCTTTTTTGTAAGTTATGTATTTGTTGCTATGAAGATTTTAGTTTAATTTTTCTGCTGTGAAAATCAGAATTTAAAATTAAAATCTCTATCAGCTCTTCTGGAGGGACTCCAAGGCGTTCCTAGACCAACCTAGAGACATATTATTATTGCCTTATTTGGCAGAGCTTCTACACCATTACACTCCATCCCGGTCACTCAGGTCTGCTGACCAGCTGCTCCTGGTCATTCCACGGAGTAAGAGGAAGCTTCGAGGAGACAGGGCCTTCTCTGTTGGTGGCCCCGAGTTATGGAATGCTCTGCCTTTACACATTCGACAGGCTCCCTCACTGTCCATTTTTAAAACACGTTTAAAAACGCATCTATACTCATTGGCCTTCAACCCAACTGAGACTTGATTTTACTTCATGTTTATTGATTTTATCTGTTTATCTTGTCGTTTTATTGTATTTTAAAGTGAAATTTTAGTTCACTGTGTATTAGTTTGGTGGTCAGCGCTTTGTTTCAGCTGTGGCTGTGTTAAAGCGCTTTACAAATAAAGTTGATGATGATGATGATATAGTTTCTCCAGCGTGTCCTGGGTCTTCCCTGCGGTCTCCGCAGTCTGACATGCCCAAAGCACATCCTTAGGGAGGCGCCCAGGAAGCATCCTTACCAGATTTCCAAACCACCTCAACTGGTCCTTTCAATGTGGAGGAGCAGCAGTTCTACTCCAAGTCTCTCCCAGATAACCAAACTTCTCACTCTATCTAGATTAGGAAGAGTCCAGCTAACCTGTGGAAGAAACTCATTTCAACTGCCTGTATCCACGATCTCATTCGTTCAGTCACTATCTAGAGTTTGTGACCATAGGTGAGAGTACGAACGTACACCGACCAGTAAAAGAGAGCTTTGCCTTACAGCTCAGCTCCTTCTTCACCAAAACGGACCGATACAGAGTCCACAATACTACAGATGCTGCACCAATCCGTCTCAATGTCACGCTCCATTCTTCCCTCACTCGTGAACAAAACCCAGAAATACTTGAACTCCTCCACTTGAGGCAGAACCTCAACCTGAAAAGAGCAATCCACCCTTTTCCGACTGAGGACAATGGCCTCAGACTTGGAGGTGCGGATTTTCATCCCAGCCGCTTCACATTTGGCTCCTAACCGCACCAATGAGAGTTGAACATTGTGGCACGATGATGCCAACAGGACCACATCATCCGAAAAGAGCAGAGATGGAATCCTGAGGCCACCAAACTGGACTCCCCCCGGCCGCCCCCTGGCTGCATCGAGAAATTTTAGTTATGAACAGAATCGGTGACAACAGGCAGCCCTGGTGGAGTCCAGCTCCCACCTTGAAGGGGTCCCACACTTACTACCGGACATGCCAACTAAACTCTTGCACCGCACATTTCTTTTCAGTAGTAGTTTTTGTCTGTCTGTTTGTTTGTTCATTTATTATTCAAACAATTTGTTTCACACCAAGACACTTTTTATGTTCAAAGTCTAAACAGTGTTTAATTAAAGGCCTTGCCTTTCTTGAAGGATTGTGTATCACCCACTGCCTTTCATGTCAAAGTTTCAAGTAAGATCATCTTATGAAAAGTAAAGTTGGAGCCATTTTGGTCAAAACACAAAATAAGTTACATACAGTTAAAAAGAGAAAGCATCTCCCACCACTGCACTCAGCGTGTGTGATGGGCGTAACAGCCACTGCATCACTAAATTTTAGCACAATATATGTTACAAATGATGCAAGTTTTTTTATTTTTGTGCATTGTAAAGTCAGTTGGACATGGTGGACATCACTTAAATCCAAAAGCCTATCAGTTGTATGTAGCACTACTTAATGTACCAAAGGACTCTTCTTCTTTCGGCTTTTCCCTTTTCAGGGGTCTCCACAGCGAGTCATCCTCCTCCACCTCACTCTGTCCTCTGCATCCTCTGTCCTCACTCCAACTACCTTCATGTCCTCTCTAACTGCATCCATATATCTCCTCTTTGGCCTTCCTCTGTGTCTTTTTCCTGGCAGCTGCATTTCTAACATCCTTCTACCAATATACCCACTGTCCCTCCTCTGGACATGTCCAAACCATCTCAGTCTGGCCTCCCTAACTTTATCTCCCAGTTGTTCAACATGTGCTGTACCTCTGATTATCTCATTCCTGATCTTATCCATCCTTGTCACTCCTAAGGAGAACCTCAGCATCTTCATTTCTGCTACTTCCAGTTCTTTCTCCTGTCTTTTTGTCAATGACACTGTCTCCAGACCATACAACATAGCTGGTCTCACCACTGTCTTGTAAACTTTTCCTTTGACCTTTGCTGACACCTTTTTGTCACAAATCACTCCTGAAACTTTTCTCCATCCACTCCATCCTGCCTGGACTCTCTTTTTCACCTCTTTACCACATTCCCCATTTTCCTGGACAGTGGACCCCAAGTACTTGAAGTCCTGCACCTTTGTGACCTCTGCTCCTTGTAGCCTCACTGTTCCACTGGCCTCCCTCTCATTCACACACATGTACTCTGTCTTACTACGGCTGACTTTCATTCCTCTTCTTTCAAGTGCATACCTCCACCTCTCCAAGTTCTCTTCCACCTGTTCCCTGTTCTCACCACATATCACAATGTCATCTGCAAACATCATAGTCCATGGGGATTCCTGCCTGACCTCATCTGTTAGTCGGTCCATCACCAGAGCAAACAAGAAGGGGCTCAGAGCCGATCCTTGATGCAATCCCACCTCCACCTTGAAGCTATCTGTCACTCCTACAGCACATCTCACCACTGTCCTGCTGTCTTCATACATGTCCTGTACCAGTCTAACATACTTTTCTGCCACTCCAGATTTCCTCATGCAATACCACACCTCCTCTCTTGGCACCCTGTCATATGCTTTTTCTAAATCCACAAACACACAATGGAGTTCTTTCTGACCCTCTCTGTACTTCTCTATCAACATCCTCAAAGCAAAGATGGCATCTGTGGTGCTCTTTCTTGGCATGAAACCATACTGCTGCTCACAGATAGTCACCTCTTGTCTAAGTCTTGCTTCCACAACTCTCTCCCAGATCTTCATCGTGTGGCTCATCAACTTAATTCCCCTGTAGTTGCTACAACTCTGTACATCACCCTTGTTCTTAAAAATGGGAACCAGCACACTTCTTCTCCATTCTTCAGGCATTTTCTCACCCTCAAATATTCCATTAAATATTTGAGTCAAAAACCTCACTGCCATCTCTCCAAGACATTTCCAAACCTCCACTGGTATGTCATCAGGTCCTACTGCCTTCCCCTTCTTCATTCTTTTCAGAGCTTTCCGGACTTCACCCTCACTAATCTTTCCCACTTCCTGGTCCACAGTTTCTATGACCTCCACTCTTCTTTCTCTTTCATTCTCTTCATTCATTAGCTCCTCAAAGTAATCCTTCCATCTTCCCATCACACTCTCCTCACTTGTTAGAACATTCCCATTCCCATCTTTAATAAGCCTAACCTGCTGCACATCCTTTCCAGCCTGATCCCTCTGTCTTGCCAATCGGTACAAGTCCTTCTCGCCCTCTTTAGTGTCCAGTCTCCCATACAACTCATTGTATGCCCTCTGCTTTGCCTTAGCTACTTCCCTCTTTGCTCTATGTCCCATCTCCTTATATTCCTGTCTCCTCTCTTCAGTCCTCTCACTGTCATATTTCTTCTTGGCTAATCTCTTTCTTTGAATGGCGTCCTGCACTTCACTATTCCACCACCAGGTTTCCTTATCATCCATTCTCTGTCCAGATGACACACCAAGTACCTTCCTACCTGTCTCTCTAATTACTGTTGCTGTAGTAGCCCAGTCACTTGGAAGCTCTTTCTTACCACCCAGAGCCTTTAACAGCTCCTCTCTGAATTTCTCACAACATTCTTCCTTCTTTAGCTTCCACCATTTGGTCTTCTTCTCTGATTTTACTCTTTTTCTCTTCTTCGCAACAACAGTCATTCTACACACAACCATCCGATGCTGTCTGGCCACGCTCTCCCCTGCCACAACCTTACAGTCTCCAATCTCCCTCAGGTTTCCTCTTCTACACAGAATGTAGTCGACCTGTGTACTCCTTCCTCCACTCTTATAGGTCACTCTATGTTCCTCCCTCTTTTGGAAATAGGTATTGACTATAGCCATTTCCATTCTCTTGGCAAAATCCACCACCATCTGTCCTTCCTGGTTTCTTTCCTTGACACCAAACCTACCCATCACTTCCTCATCCCCTCTGTTTCCTTCACCAACATGTCCATTCAGGTCTGCTCCAATCACCACTCTTTCCTCCCTGGGAATACTCTCTATCACTTCATCCAAATCTTTCCAAAATGTATCTTTCTCCTCCCCATCACATCCAACCTGTGGAGCATAACCACTGACTATGTTTAGCATCAGACCTTCTACCTTCAGACACATCACCCTATCTGACACTCTCTTCACCTCTACTACATTCTTTGCCAACTCCTCCTTCAGGACCACCCCTACTCCATTTCTCTTTCTATCCACACCATGGTAAAACAGTTTGAACCCTGCTCCAATACTGCGAGCCTTGCTGCCCTTCCACTTGGTCTCTTGGACACATAAAACATCTACCTTCCTTCTCTGCATCATGTCAGCCAGCTCTCTACCTTTGCCTGTCATTGTCCCCACATTTAGAGTTGCAACCCTCAGTCCTACATTCTTCACTTTCCTCCTCTCCCTCTGTCTCCTGACACGTTTTCCTCCTCGGGGTCTTCGACTAACAGTAGTACAATTTCCGCCGGCACCCTGTTTGTCAACAGCACCGGTGGCGGACGTTGTTAACCCGGGCCTCGACCGATCCGGTATGGTTTCACTTTGATGAACTCGCATTATGGTTTTGCAAGTGTTTTACATCGGATGCCATTCCTGACACAACCCTCACCATTTACCCGGGCTTGGGAACGGCACAAGAGATACACTGGCTTGTGCTCCCTAGTGGCTGGTACCAAAGGACTAGATGGCATATAATATTCAGAAGACTAAATTCATCTACTGGAGCTGTTGTCAGTAATCAATGAAAACAATACAAAGAATAACCGCTTTCAATACTGTGTATTTAAAAAGGGAAAATTAAGTGAACAACACACAAAACATACATAGGATCCAAAAAATAAATACAAAATATATATACACAGTACTGCAGTAGGTCTTCCTTATTAATGTGCACAAAAGTCCTAAATTTCCCCGGTCAGCACAGAGTCTGACAGACACACATGTGAAAGGTTTGATTTGTCCAGATATTTGAGGTGAAGATGTCCAAGCGCGGTTTATTTCCAATGGATGACTAATTGATTGTGTGTCTGTATGATGAGATGGAGGGGAAATACTACAGACCATCAGCCTCCTACCAGACCAGTATGGAGTGAATTTCAGGTTCTCCTGGGCCCAGCCAGTTGTCAGAAGCTCGCCATCCTTTAACCCTAAAAAGGGACACCTGGCCAATTCCATATATAATTCAGTGCATGACAACTTGATGGCTCCAAGTTCACTGGGTGTTCAGATCTGTAGCTCCCTTGTCTCCAGCTCTCCCCTTCACACCTGACTGGGAAAGCTGGAGCAGGCCTGAATAACCACCTCAGGTGTAGATGATTGGCTGAATGCACTGTGTGACTGACTGTCACTCTAACCAATGGAGCAGCAGAGGCGGGATTAATGGCAATTTCACCATTAAGGGCATTTGAGTTTTACCCTGGGTTACATATAGGTATACATCCAATAATTACATATAGTCAGTTTTAATTGAATTTCTTCACTGGTTCATGAGATTTTTGCAAATAGACAAATGGACACACACATCATGCAGACAAACAATTCATCCACCCCATGAAAGGCAGGCATTAAAGATCACTTCCTGTAGTATTAGCTTTTAATGTGTCTTTCATTGTGTTGTTGCATGTATTTATTTTATTAACCTTTATTTAACCAGATGAATTCATTTCAAATTTCTGCCCTGACTTCCAACATGTGTGAAGAATACATGAAAGTTACTGCTTCATGCTCACTGCTTTGGTTACATCTAGGCTGAGAGGCGTTCCAGCACATGATGCCATTTAGCTCAACAGTTGCAGAAAGTTTAATTTCTGCATTAAATGCATTTAACATAACAATTGCATGGACCAAAAGAAGTGAACGAAGCAGAGTTTCTACGTGCCAGTTCATGTTACTTATACACATACATTGCATTGCCATGTTGGTAGTACCAAACAGTTTTAAGGATTAAATTAAATGTTTCACGTATTGAGACATTTGCCTCAATATATTTTAGTGAGTGTACAACATCCCAATGTCATGTCTGAGGTAACCCAACTGCCAGGGTTTTGCTGCAAATGTAGCGGTCTGATACGCATGTGGTTTCCTGGAAACACAAACTGTTCCATCGCTTCTTAGCAAACATTCCAGGGAGATGTCACATGACATAGATCAGTTAACTGTGCGTCTGGAGCCAACGGGAACGGGAGTGGGTGTCTTTTCAGATGTTCAAAATCTGCTGGCTTAACATCCCTGAAGTCTCGTCTGAAGGTCTTTTAAACAAACATATTTTAAAACCCTGATGTTGTGATGAACGGTCATGTGTGTTTAGCTTCACACCTTTTAAAACTCATGCCTTTTGTTAAAAAAAAAAAGGATTTCAAACTTGTAAATCGTTTGTGGGTGCAAATACTTTATTAGTAACCAGATCTGATCTGAAATTCTTGAATAGAATACCGCTGGACACCAAACTCAAACTCACTTAAAGAGACAAGAATGGGACTAAAGTGTAGTCACTGTTTGTATGTGGGTGCATTCTGAATTAGGACGCAGCACTCGGTTTGAAGTTGTGTTTCAGTGAGACTTGCTGAAGGAGCAGCTGCAGCACCCAAAGAGAGAGAGAGAGAGAGAGTCAGAGAGAGTCTTTATTGTCATTTGCACCGCATGTGGTACATGTGATGAAAACGAGATTATGTACACGGGGTCCCAGTTACATCCAACAACAAATGCAAGAGAAAAACAGTAATAACATCTAGAATTAACTAAGAAAAACATCAACTAGTAATACACTAAGCCTAATATAGTGGGAATAAACAGCAGCACGAACATGAGTTTGTATGAGCAGATGGTCACAGATGAACACAGATGAACACAGCAACAAGAAAACAGATCAGCATCAGCATGATGTGATATTTTGCAGTGTTTATTTTTTATTTTATTTTTATTTATTCATGAGTCTAACAGCCTCAGGGTAGAAGCTGTTCCTCAGTCTAGTGGTTCTACACTTGATGCTCCTCAACCTCCGTCCTGAGGGGAGTGGGGCAAAGAGTGAGTGTGCTGGGTGAGTGAGGTCTTTCATGATGCAGGTGGCTCTTTTCCTGCATCTGGAGGTGTAAATGTCTGTGATGGTGGGGAGACTGACTCCAACAGACTTCTGTGCAGCCTTCACCACTCTCTGTAGAGCTTTCCTCTCTTCAACTGTGCAGCCTCCATGCCACACGTTGATGCTGGAGCACAGGATGCTCTCCACTGCACACCTGTAGAACGAGGTGAGAACTGGGCTGCTCAGACCAGCACGTCTCAGCCGTCTGAGGAAGTAGAGTCTCTGATGACCTTTCTTGATCAGGCTGGTGGTGTTGTTGCTCCAGCTGAGGTTATCATTCATGTGTACACCCAAGTATTTGTAGCTGGAGACCACTTCCACTGCAGACCCACCTATTTTCAGTGGGGCATGGGTGTGTTTGTTCCTTCTGAAGTCCACAATCATCTCCTTTGTCTTCTTCACATTCATGTGAAGATTGTTCTCTTTGCACCAGCTCTCCAGGTGTTCCACCTCCTGTCTGTAGCTGGACTCATCATTGTTTGTAATGCATCCCACCACCGCTGTATCATCTGCAAACTTAACAATATGACAGCCTGGAAGTGTGGCTGTACAATCATATGTGAGCAGAGTGAACAGAAGGGGGCTCAGCACACATCCTTGAGGAGAGCCAGTGCTGAGGGTTATGGTGGAGGAGGAGAAGTTGTGGATCTTCACGGACTGTGGTCTGTTTGTTAAGAAGTCTAGTACCCAGTTACAAATGGAGGGGCTTAGTCCAAGTGTGGATAGTTTGTCTATCAGAGTTTGGGGGATCATGGTGTTGAAGGCAGATGTGAAGTCCACAAAGAGCAGACGCACGTATGAGTCCTTCTGATCCAGGTGGGTGAGAGCAGTGTGGACCACAGAGAGATGGCGTCCTCTGTTGATCGGTTCTCACGGTATGCATATTGATGAGGGTCCTCGTTGATGTTGACGGTTGTCTTGATGTGGGACATGACCAGTTTCTCAAAACATTTAGCGACTATCGGGGTGAGGGCCACCGGTCTATAGTCATTCAGACCAGTCACTGTGGAGCTCTTTGGGACTGGGATGATGGTCGCGGTCTTCAGGCAGGTGGGAACTGACTCCAGTGCAAGTGAGGTGGTGAAGATGTCAGCCAGCACCTCACAGAGCTGGTCCGCACATTCCTTCAGAACTTTCCCTGGGATGTTGTCTGGTCCGGTTGCTTTATGAGGGTTGATCCTTCTGAGACTGCCTCTCAGATTCTCAAAGATTTAGGATGGAAGTTTTTTCTCTAGCTAAGGTCCAGAATACAGTATATATTTAAAATGTCTTAGTTTTCTTCACTCCCCACACTGTTGTTTACCTCTGTGGGCTGGTACTCTCTCTGCAGAAATGGTGGAATTACTAAGAACGGTGCACCACCTAAAATTAATTGCTGTAAGTGTAACTTGTAGAGCTATGCCACTTAAAATGGTTTACCATGCATGCTAAAGCTGTTTCGTCTAAATGTATTATTGTAATGTGTGAAAAAACACTGCACATTCACTGAAATGTGCTAAATGTGGTTGAGCTGTAACTTCATGCATATTTTATGTTTGTCTATCTTTTTTTTGTGAAGCATTCAAAGTTTGGCTCTTGTCTTTAGCCACGTTAGCAATTTGCTGCTATGTCGATGCATTTTCTTTCAAAAATTAACTTGAATTCCAATGTTAACAGATGATGCAAAATTAATTTGATGTCATTTATAGCCCATCCTATCATCTTGCAGGTGAAAAAAAATCATCTGATCTTATCCTGTTTAGCTGCAGCAGAGTCAGAAACTACAGCTGACATTGAGTAAGACATGATATTCACTTTAGAATGCACACGTTTTACACAGTACAGGTAAGTTGCAACAAACATTTATAGAATGAGAAGATAAAGTGTTAAACATTATCTCTGATGCATATTTTGAAAATGCATTAAAAAAAACTCAACACCTTCATGGGTGGATTCATTTTCCATCAATCCATCCATTATATTTTACCCACTTCTTCTTTTTCAGGTCGCGGGGGTCACTGGTGCCCATAGGCATCACTGTACAAGAGGCGGGGGACACCCTGGACAGGCCTCCAGTCCATCACAGGGACACATAGAGACAAATGCGACAAACAACCATTCACTCTCTCACTCACGGACAATTTAGAGTTACCAATCAGTGTAACGTGCATGTTTTTGGTCTGTGGGAGGAAAATGGAGTATCCGGAGAAAACCATGCATAGCCGATTAAATTTAGTTGTAGCAAAAAAATAAATAAATAAAAAAAGATAGAATGTCCCAGACTGCACTAAGGCATGTGTTGGGAAACAGACAACCTTGAGTGATTGTTTTGTTTTGGACAACTTGCTGTTGCCTCAGCCTGTGGGAAAAGGAGCGCAGCCTCTTGGAAATACTTTTGCCGTGTTTGTTTCCACAATAAGCCACTGTGAGTGTGTCAACGTGAACACGCCCTTCAGCTCGATCTTTTCTCATGTCTTAACTTTACTCAAAATCTTTTGTGCTTTCAGTTTTAACACTTGTTTAAACATGGTTTTCAAAGATTGTGCTCAAAACAACGGGTCGACTGAGGACCACCAAGGAGATAAAACGACCAAAGGGTACAAAGGAGGAGGATGAAGGATTCAAGGGAGTCTAATTTGACATCCAAATGAACATTTTCTCTTTTAGTCAGGAAAAAACATACGATAAATACGGTAATAACTTGAACAGGTCATTTTAAAACCGTGTACATAAACTGTTCACCTAACCAACCAGACGGGCTCGCTTAAATCTATTTTCTGTCCCGTTTATTAGTATTATGTCATCAATATACACACCCTTACAGAACAAACATGAAAATTCCACAAAAAAGTTTAAATTTCTTGAGATTTTTGTCCAAAGGGATGAATTCCATTGGTTTCTATAACGCTTGGCAATAATTAAAGGCCTAGCATTGTTTGAAAGGATTCATTCTCCTGTAACTTTGTGTGCTCTTGTCTACCGGCCGCCTCGTTCCAAGAACTTCATCAGCAAGTTTTCTGATTTCTTGGCTGAAATTACAGCTAAATATTCTCGGGTCGTCATTTCAGGCGACTTCAACTTGCACGTGTGTTGTCCTGAGAAGCCCATGGTCAAGGACTTTCTAGATTTATTGGACTCATTTAATTTAACTCAACACGTGAACTCTTTGTTGGACCTTGTTTTAACATGTGATGTGACCGTTTCAAACCTTGAAATAGGAGACAATGTATTCTCAGATCATAGGCCAGTGAATTTTCAGTTTACCATCCCCCATGTATCCCCTAAAACATGCATTCCTGCACGTAAAGGCAGGAATGTTAACCATTTAACTGCCGCACGTTTCACTGAGGTTTACAACAATGTCATGTTAATTCAGCCCCCGGGGTTCCTCTCCAGCACTGAGGAGCTGACAAACCAGTTTGACTCTGTTTGTTTAAAGGCTTTGGATCTAGTGGCGCCTATTAAACTGAGAAGACCAAAACTCAGGGCCGAACCGTGGCTGAATGACACGACCAGAGCGGCCAGGCAGCAATGCCGAAAGGTGGAGAGGAAGTGGAAAAAAGACAGTCTGCAGG
>JBBPBX010064447.1:8101-20246 GCA_038048925.1 Garcialebias charrua | reverse complement strand
ACAGCTCAAGTGTATCTGCTGATGTCAGAAATGTGTCAACAACTTTTGCCACAGAGTCATGGAGCCAGGTTCTCTTCTGCTCTTCAGACCCCTGCAGGACATGTTCTGGTACTACATCAGTAGTGGCTGTAAAAGGAAATTATATTTTTTAAATACATTCCTTACGACGGTGTATCAACGACAATGATGTCATACATACACACAGTTAAACAGATACAAACCTGTGACATCATCCAAATGGAAATATTCCATAGCTGCTGCCAGGAATAGTGCTGTTGTATCAATCTTCACAAAGTGTTTGTAGGCATTGTATGAAGTGTGCGGACCTTTTTTAGCATTGGTACACCTATAAATTAAAAATCAGTTATGGAAATCCCATCTGTAACATTTTAACATATTCAAACAATTGCTATGGATAAAAATTCATCACTTTAAAACTGAGAATCAATTTTATTAATTTTCAAAATGGTGACTTCTGTTATTTGTGCAAATTAATGATAGATTTTAATATCCTTCAACATTTTCCAGCTATGAAATTGCACAAATTTATTATAGTGTTAGATTGTTATTTGTTCCAATAGCTAGTGGTCTAAAACCTTTACCCATACAGCCCCGATGGAAAGCAGCCGAATTCATGGTGGCTTAGCTTTCTTGGACACACGCACACAGTTCATACTGTACATCCACACCAAATTCATGGTTGATGAACATCATCTTAAAGGATAGACTCCTTTAAAAACATGTAAAAACAGAGACAATTTAGCATAACAAATATAAACTGGATTGAATGTGAACAAATTACTTTTGTCTTTTTAAGTATTTCACTTTTACCTCAACAGATTCATGTTGGCAAGGACTGTGCTGTGGTCTTTTGCAGATGTTTCATTAAAAAAGATCTGATGATATATCTGTAATGCATATAACAACACATATAAAACATTCAGTAGGACAATTATCAGACACCATCATTTATCTAAAACACAGTGGGTTTCATAAACAGGAATATAGGGCATGAGTGAGCTTTTATTCAACAAAATGCTCACAAACCTCAAAGAGATTACGGATGGCGTGCCAGTCTTCAAACTTGAAAACAAGGCCCTCTAGACGTTCATCCTCTGTCTCTCCTTCAGAAAAGGCCAACTGGACATTCCGGCAATTGCCTTCAGTAAGTCTGTCACCCCCAACCAAAATCTTCTGAATTCCATCGGGGCACTTTGGAACATATCTGAAGAAGTAATTGTATTTGATTATCAATTGAAACACTGTAATGTGTCTCTTACATGTGTTTAGAGTAATCGGGGAGGAAAAGCATTGATATAAAATACATTGAAATGTATTTAGTGAAATAATTGTTAATATAAATGAAACCTCATCCATCCATCCATCCATCCATTTTCATCCGCTTATCCGGGGTCGGGTCGCGGGGGTAGCAGCCTAAGTAGGGAGGCCCAGACTTCCCTCTCCCCAGCCACTTGGAGCAGCTCCTCTGGGGGAATCCCAAGGCGTTCCCAGGCCAGCCGAGAAACATAGTCCCTCCAGCGTGTCCTGGGTCTTCCTCTGGGTCTCCTCCCGGTGGGACATGCCCGGAACACCTCACCAGGGAGGCGTCCAGGAGGCATCCTAACCAGATGCCCGAGCCACCTCAACTGGCTCCTCTCGATGTGGAGAAGCAGCGGCTCTACTCCGAGTCCCTCCCGGATGACTGAGCTTCTCACCCTATCTCTAAGGGAGAGTCCAGCCACCCTGCGGAGACTCATTTCAGCCGCTTGTATCCGAGATCTTGTTCTTTCGGTCATAACCCAGAGCTCATGACCATAGATGAGGGTGGGAACGTAGATCGATCTGTAAATTGAGAGCTTTGCCTTTTGACTCAGCTCTCTCTTCACCACGACAGACCGGTACAGCGCCCGCTTCACTGCAGACGTTGCACCTATCCGCCTATCGATCTCACGCTCCAGTTTTCCCTCATTCGTGAACAAGACCCCGAGATACTTAAACTCCTCCACTTGGGGCAGGACCTCCTCCCCGACCTGGAGAAGGCATGCTACCCTTTTCCGGCTCAAGACCATGGCCTCGGATTTGGAGGAACTGATCCTCATCCCGGCCGCATCACATTCAGCTGCAAACCGCTCCAGCGAAAGCTGTAGATCACGATCTGATGAAGCCAATAGGACCACATCATCTGCAAAAAACAGAGAAGCGATTCTAAGGCCACCAAAACGGATCCTCTCAACACCTTGGCTGCGCCTAGAAATTCTGTCCATAAAAGTTATGAACAGAATCGGTGACAAAGGGCAACCTTGGCGGAGTCCAACTCTCACTGGAAACGAGCCTGACTTACTGCCAGCGATACGGACCAAGCTCTGACACCGGTCGTACAGGGACCTAACAGCCCATATCAAAGGGCCTGGTACCCCATACTCCCGGAGTACCCCCCACAGAACCCCCCGAGGGACGCGGTCGAATGCCTTTTCCAAGTCCACAAAGCACATGTAAACTGGTTGGGCAAACTCCCACGCACCCTCCAGGACCCTGCTGAGGGTGTAGAGCTGGTCTAGTGTTCCACGACCAGGACGAAAACCACACTGCTCCTCCTGAATCCGAGGTTTGACTATCCGACGGACCCTCCTCTCCAGAACCCCTGAATAGACCTTACCAGGGAGGCTTAAGAGTGTGATCCCCCTATAGTTGGAACACACCCTATTTCATATAAATGAAACCTATGTTTGTAAAAATGAATAAACAATTAATAAACTTGCTTGTTACTTACTCCCTCTGAAGATGCTGGAGAACATCCACTAAGTCAGCGGTGCGAGTCTCATCCTTGAATAAAAGTCCTAGTGGGTACTATAAATATGAATTGAAAAATAAAAATAAATGTTAGTGTGCATAATAATTACTTGACTCAATCCAGCATGCATTTCATTTAACTTTCATATTTTCAATATAGTCCATGATTTTATCATTTTGATCCGATAATGTGTTATAACATACATGTGTTGAAGGACGGGCCATTTCTTCAGAGAACTGGTGAGGGATGTGGTGCACAACTACATTTGAGAGTTGCTTGAATGCATCAAGATAAGTTGTCAGGATACGGCTTCCCAACACAACAAATTCCCGGCGCATATTAGCTTGAACATCTGGTCCTGGAAGAGACTGCCCAAGATCGTAATCGACCAAAGAATTTGCCGGTTTCACATTGTCCATGTGCAGTGAGTTCACTCTGTTGATGACACACATGTGGTGTACCCAGTGTATGGACTTGTTGGTTTGAGTGATAGACTGATGATGAGTCTGAATGTAAAAGTCCAGATTGTCAAATATGATTGAATATGTAGGAGGTGCACTAGATGCTGGATGTACTGGGGCAGCCAATGGAGCTACACCCAAATCAGCCATCTCTTCGTCAGTCAGAGTACTAAATGAGAAGACGTCCGGTGCATCAAACTCCTTTGCAGACTTCCCAGTTGTCTCTGTGGTGGAGCTTTGTGCCATGTCTTCAGGGAAAACAAAATGACTCAAGTTAAAATTACATTTGGATAAAAAAATTAAAAAGTCTAACACAAAGTTTTACATAAATTTAACATAAGAAATGGGTTACACAAACTAACCTGATGACAACTGGTCTTTGCTTTGCTTTTTGTGGAATGACTCCAAGTCCTTTTTTAAACACATCACCGGGCGCATGCAGTACTGGGCCATTTCTTTTTGTTTTCCAACTGCATTGGAGTGTGTTGTGCAGATGCCCAACTTGGCCAGTCGCTGGAAAGCTGCCTTTTTTGCTCCACCATAGAGCAACACCGAATTCACATAGTATGCAAGGGCAGATAAACAGTGTTCTCTTCCCCGTAAGGCTACCGAGGCTGCAGCACAAATGTGAGGTAGAGAGTTGTTAGCAACTTTGGAGATGATGCTGAACAAGAAAGGGGACAGCCGCTTCAGGTCATCATGCAACGCTTGAAAGGAAAATGTTTGCAGGTCCAGACCACTTGCTCTCCACAGCATGAAATTGTTTGCCTTGTTACAGAGGGCCACACATTCAGCCTCCACAACCTCCAAAACACTGGCTTGTAAGTGGTCCATCAATTCTTTATGTCTTGATATCAGATTGGCTGCTGTGGCAAACTTCTGCTTTGCCAAATTTTCCACAATCCCAGCTATGTCAGATTGGCATGTCAGTGACCTCTTACAGTGACTGTCGTAGGTGATCGTAATCTGAAACATCAATAAAAAGGTTGTGTTACATGAAAATAGCTAGATTAAAAATGTACATTAGGTTCAGAATTAACATTAACAATGCCAAATACAGTAACAGTTACATTATGGGCTCAATGCAGTGAAGAGTCTTCATATCCTAGTTTGTGCTTCATGACCTTCTCTCTTATTGGCTTATTGTAACCAAGCCATGGCACATGTACAATTAGGCCTCAAGAAGAAAATAGCTTTATGTGGGCCACTTAGAAATACAGATTATAATGTAGATAACATGTGAATGCATTCAATGCTGTTACTATGATCTTGCTCTATTACTTTTCCTTGGGGAAGAAAGATGTAAAGGATCAGAAATCATCCAATTAAATTTAAAAGATGAAAAATACACATATCCAAATAAATAAATATGAACACTTAAAGTGCACCATTTACTTTACGAGGGAACTTTACTTTTTTTTTTTCATTTACTTTACGCGGCCGTGGCGTAGCGGTAATGGCAGTCGTCCCCCGATCGGAAGGTTGGAGGTTTGAATCCCGGTTCCCCACACCATGTATCGTTGTGTCCCTGGGCAAAACACTTAACCCCAAGTTGCTACCAATAGGACTGGAAAGGCGCCTTGCATGGCAGTCTGCCGCAACCGGTGTATGAATGTGTGTATGAATGGGTGGATGGTTGGTATTGTAAAGCGCTTTGGGGCCCCTCACAGGGGGCTAGAAAGTGCTATATAAATAAGCTCCAATTACCATTTCATATTTATTATATTTGTATAGCTACAACAAATTATATATTTATAACTTTATATGTATAATTAACATATACTATTTCTATGCCACCTCATGTATTTCTGCCTCATTAATCAAACTCAGTGTAATGCTAACCAAACTGATGCATTAGGACACAGACCCTCCTCATCTGCATAATGACGCAGAAATTACTAACTTAAAGGAAAAAAAGAAGAGGCAAAAATATAAAAAAACAACACAACAAAATAAAAATTATTGAATGAAATTTATTATAAAGCTATAAAGACATTTAAAGATGCATACCGGTAAATGCATCTATAAGAAAAATGGAAAAATGTATAGTAATGATGTTAATGTGTGTGTGTTCATACATACATCTATGTATGTTCATAAATAATTTCATGTGTATTTATTTATTGGGCCAATTATGTTTATGATTTTATTTCGGTGTCAGTTTTGGTACTCTTTATAACCGACCAATCACACATTCATTTTGCCATGGTCTATGACTACTGATTAGTCCTTAACTGATAATATTTGCTAAAATATCTCAAAATAAGCGTAAAAGATGTTGACGAACAATTTCTTATGTAATTTACATACCTCTGTTTTACTGCTTCTCTTTGGCACTGGCAAGTCGGTTGATCTCCTGGACTTCTTAGCTGCTCTTGGTGTTTTAGATGGTGTAGGCTCCCGGTCTCTTTTGTCAGTAGAGCAAGAGGCATCTTTCTCCAGACAGCTCTCGACAACCGTTGTTGTCTCTTTGACTTTCCATTGCTGCAAAACCTCTGTATCGTGTTGTAGCCTCGTGATTATACTGCAGCATTTACGGCAGACACGGTTTGAACGTTGCGGTGTGTTTTCAATTATTAAACCTAGCTTGGACAGCTGAGATGATATATTATCAACAGTCTTACTGTCGAATATTATTTTGCTGTTTGTTATAACTCCGGCGATTCTTAAATTTGTCTCGCAAAGTCTACAGCATTCATTTACAGCCATTTTGTTCGGTCGGTGGATGTTTGTTTACAACGTACGCAATTTCCGGTTCCAGCCGTCGCGCAACATACGTCACGGGCAAACGTTGATTGGGTAAAATCAGATCCAATGGTTTTGTTCCTCAGCAGAGGCCACGCCTCCAGCAAGAAACGTTTTTCAATGGGGCGGTGCCAGACCCTTGTCTGAAGCGAAGTGAAGGACAGCAGGGTCTGGTTTGAACCAGGCTAGTTTTACGCATGAGCGGTGACCTAAAGCTCTTCATCTGATTGGTTGCCCTGTATGTCAATCAAGTGATGGGATGTTTGATAGGCTGACAATTTTTTAATGTCACGCCGCTATCGACCGGTAGATCGTGATCGACGTTATGAACACCCCTGTTTTAAGGGATGGAAGCCTACTTATCATTTGTAAGAATGCTGAACAAAAGAATAAGGCTTTCAAATTACAAACAGTGTGTAAAAAAGAAGTATTGGAAAGAAAGATTGTTGGGGAAGAAAGAAGAACAAGAGGAGTAATATCAGGGATTCCTGTAGGAGAAAACTTGGAGGAGTTAAAGAAAATAATCAAAGGAGGAGAGATTACAGGCATTAAGTTTGCAAGCTTATAGGAATGGGGAGAAAGTGGACAGTACATCTGTCCTACTGTATTTCAAGGACAGAGTTCTACCTGATAAAGTGATGATCGGTTACATGAGCCTTAATGTAAGGGCTTATATTCCACCACCTCTCAGATGTTATAAATGTCAAAGATATGGACATATTGCAAACGTGTGTAAAGTGAAACAAAGATGTGGTAGATGTGGAGGGGACCATTCATATGGTGAGTGTGGAAATAATCTTGTGAAATGTTGTAACTGTGGAGGAAGTCACATTGCAGCATACGCAGGATGCATGGTGAGAAAAGAGGCAGCTGAAATTCAAAAAGTTAAAACTGATAAGAAAATTACTTATGCTGAAGCAGTGAAAGAGGTGAAAAATAAAGATATTGCTTCAAAAACAAATAATGAAAAAATAAGAGTGGCAGATAATAATCAATGTAATATCACATTAGAAAAATTGATTCCCTTTCTAGCATATATCATAAATTGCTCAGAACAAGCAAGAACTAAAACTGAAAAAAATAAAAAATCATAGTAAAAGCAGCTACAAAAATTTTTAATGTCAAAGATTTATCTTGGAGAAACATCCATGATGAACTTAGACATGGTGAAGGATCATCTGAAACTGAGGCTTCTCAAATTATCACATGATTCTAATATTACAATGGAACGCTCGCAGTCTAATAGCAAATGGTCAAGAATTTAAAAGATTTATTAATAATATAAACACAAAACCAGATATAATATGCATTCAAGAAACATGGCTCAAACCATCGTTGCTGTTTAGTCTTCATGGTTATTCAGTTTTACGTAAAGATAGGATAAATGGGAATGGAGGAGGTTGCACCATATTCTTAAAGGAAAACATAAAATTTATTCAGGTCAAACTAATATCAGACTTAGAAATTATTGCTGTAGAAATTTGGTCAAATGATGGGAATATTAAAACTATAAATTATGATAATCCTTGTAAACAGTTAGAAAAGTTAAAACTTGAATCAGTTCTAGAACAATAGAGGCTGAAGGTTTAAATTTACTGTAAAGAGGGGGACAGATACAAAAGGAGGTTGAAAGCTACATAAGAAGTGAATATTCAGAATATATACAGATAGATGCTTCAAAAATGATTAATGATAATGTAGGTATATCGTTTATAATTCCAGATTGAAATATTATGAGAAATAAAAGAATAACAGATGCATTGTCAGTGTATACAGGTGAATTAATGGCAATTCAAATGACTTTAGAATGGGTTGAGGAAATAAGAGAGAGAGAGGTTTTGATTTGTTCAGATTCAAGTAATGCATTAAATAGTATTCAAGAGATATATTCAGAATCAAGGCAATATATCATATTGGATATGCTTCGCTCAATTTTCAGGATTAATAATCATGGTTCTCATGTTAAACTGGCTTGGATTCCTGCCCACACTGGTGTGGTAGGAAATGAGTTGGTTGATAGTTTTGTTAAGAGTGCTGCAAAAAAAATTTGTTGATTTAAATATAAAATATCTCAATATGAGATAAAGAATATTATAAAAGCGTATATAAAAAAAATTGGCAAGAACAGTGGAATAATAGAAGCAATGCAAGGTTTTATTATAATATCCCCCAAAAAAGTTGGGAAATCCAGGAAATGTAATAGAATTAAAAAAGAAGAAGATATATCCAGAATAAGGTTCGGACATACAGGATTAATAGTACCCTTAAAATAATTAAGAAACATGATACAGGTGGTTGTAATTACTGCGGAAAATTAGAAACAGTAATGCATATTTTTTTGGAATGTAATAAGTATGCCCAGGAAAGATAGATGTTAATTAGAGATTTAAGTAAGAATAAAAGTAAATTAGATATTAGAGATTTATTTCAGAGATCATCTGGGGATGTAGTTTTTAGCAGTATTTTTAGTTTTCTAAGACGAACGGGTACTTTAGATCAGTGTTTTTCAACCTTTTTTGAGCCAAGGCACAGTGTTTTCATTGAAAAAATCCCGAGGCACACCACCAACCAAAATTGTAAACATAGATACACTGTATCCGCCTACATTAAATATATAGTCATTCTTATCAAAGTGTCTTGAATAGGAATGAAATGAACACAAAAATATATTTTTATCATGTTTTATATTTCTTATTTCAAGGTGCACTTAACATGAAATTGCACTTAACATGCCTTGAAATAAACCTGAACAGTACCACAACAATGTGTTCTTAAAATTAAAGAGGATGAAATTGCACTTAACATGCCTTCAAATAAACCTGAACAGTGCCACAACAATGTGGTCTTAAAATTAAAGAGGATGAAATTGCACTTAACATGCCTTCAAATAAACCTGAGCAGTGCTACCATTCTCTCTACATTTTACTCACTTAGTGTGAAACCTGTGCCTGCTTGGATGAACACAAAGCTGATATTCTGGCACGAATTAAGAAAACACACACACAAAGCTCTTCCTCAACAGCTCTCAGTCTCTCTCTGTTTTTAGTTTTCATGGCAGTTAGGCTGGAGAAGCTTAAGCCCGAGATACACTGAAGCAGACTCCGTATACGCGCGTATACGGACGTATACGCGCGTATACGGAGCCGCTGCTACACTCGGCTTTCGTTCTCGCGTAGATTCTCGTGTTTTCGCTCCAAATTCTAACGTCATTTCCTCCGTACCGTCACTTCCGATCGTCACTTCCGCTAGTTTTTCGCTCCAAACGCTCGCGTTCTCCTTGTTGTAATATGAGCAGCTGAGCACGGAGTGCTTTTCCTGCAGCCCACAGCCCACCACAGCCCACCAGGGAATATATAAAACATCGCGCACCCAGGTAGGACCTGAATTCATTCATTTCAATCATCGAGTGAACAGAGGAAGAAGCGGTTACTTGACTTTAGGCAAAAAAACAAAAGAAAAGGCCCGATCAGCGATAAAAAAGAGGAATTTATTTCATTTGTGTAACATACAAAACAGTCCGGCGCCGGGGAAGTTTAGATCAGACACCGCGTATCGCGCACGCGGATCGCGTATGCGTAGTAAAAAAATACCTTTGCGCGTACTTGCCCTGAGGGGCTACGCGGGGCTACGCTGCGTACGGGGCGTACGTACGCTGCGTATTGGCGTATCGTGAGGACGCTCGAGTGTATCTCGCCCTTCACTTTGCACAGATATGTTGTGGAAAATGGGAGCAATGTCAAAATAGCTAAAAGTAAATCCAAAAGAGATGTAAGCCTTACTGTACAGTCTCATGGTTTCTGCCTTCTGATTTCCACTTGGGCCTTCATCTGGGTCCGTATTTTGTCCAGGGACCAGACCGGATTTAGTATTTTTTCTTTTGAAAAAGTTTTCCATCGCTGTTTGTTTGAGAAGATCCTCGCTGTTGGTTTGTTTTGCTCACTGCTCACGTCACGTTCATGTGCCGCTACTTCTCTTGTTTTAATGTGCGACGCTATGCTCTATACTGCCACCTATCGCGCGGGAAGGAAATTACACCAGTTAATAAAAATTTCATAATTTACTAATTTTTCACGGCACACCAGACGATCTCTCGCGGCACACTGGTGTTCCGCGGCACACTGGTTGAAAAACACTGCTTTAGATAGAATATAAAACATCTGGTCCATACTCCAATCTGGAAGGTGGCGGTAATGCACCTACAAGTTGTTTGCCAACCGCCATAAAAAACAGAAAGAAGAAGAAGAAGGCCTGTGAAGATAAGAAATGTGCTGCACTTTTAGACTACAAGCTAATTTACTGTAACATTTGCAGTAATCTAATCTTCTTGAGTTCGGCTCATCTGTACCGATTGTGTATCTATTATTTTAAGGAAACTTCAGCAAACAGGGATGAGGAGACAACAGGTTAAACAACGAGAGGAACTGGCTACGGAAGAAATGCTGGAGTTTCTGGAAACAACAGATGCAGAGTATAAAGAGGAACAGTGTCGTTTAAAGAACAAACTGCAACACAACAAAACCCAACATGCTGTTTTCAACCCAAAAGTCCTGCTTCACAGATTAGGTTTTTATCTAAACTTTCCTTCTTTTCAGTGATGATGCAGTTTCACTTTCACGAATTACAGGTCTCTTTAATGTAGGCACTTGGAATGATTTTTACTGAAGGCTTTGCTAGTTATGAAACCTGGATAATCAATTAAAGCTTAAAAAATTGATACCTCATTTATGATAGGCTGAGTACAACCAAATCAACAGGGTAAAATGTGTCTGTAATTTTGACACTAGTTGAACATGTTGGCTTAAAAAATTCCTATTAACTTGTTTATTGCTGTTTGTGATATGTAAAAACTTAATTAATTGAAAAACTTTATACCTTTTGTTGTATTTTTCACCCAAGAAATTCACAATTATTTTCACCTGTGCAATGTATGTGAGTGAGGTGGTTAGGTCCTTTTTAAAATCTGGAGTAATAACACAGCAAGGCTAACATTACGCAGCTTTTTTTGTATTGCGTTTAACTGGTGTAAACTTAGATAATGCCACACTGCATTGCTGTTGACTGTAATTTCAAAACAGAAAAGGTCGAAAAAGTGAGGTGAGTGTGGCGTGCACAGCTTCCCACATGGAAAGAAAAAATGAAGAAGAGCGCATTGGCAAAAAGCCGTCGGAAAAACTAAACTTCCGAAAGACCCACATTTGTGTTCTCAGCACTTCTCGCCAGAAGACTTTGAGTCATTTGTACGGTCAGAATGGATGAAGGAGCTGACAGGTGGTCTTTACCTGTGAAAGCTAAATTCAAATGCCGTGCCAACAATTTTTAGCCACAAAGCGCCTAAACACCGCCGCCGACTTGCGAGCGAAAGACGCTGGGGGGGAAAAAAATCAGAGAAGCAACGCTGGATGCTCTACTAGCTACTACAGCTGGTACTGAATATAAAATCATGGATCCAACACCAAACCAAAGACCAGACCTTACAGGTGCTACTGGACCTGACACTAGACACAGAGCACCACAGCTACTCACCGGATCACACAGTCCATCCAGCAGCGGTACGTGTTTATTCACCGTTTAATTTACAAAGCTGAAGGTCTATTCAGGGGTTCTGGAGAGGAGGGTCCGTCGGATAGTCGAACCTCGGATTCAGGAGGAGCAGTGTGGTTTTCGTCCTGGTCGTGGAACACTGGACCAGCTCTACACCCTCAGCAGGGTCCTGGAGGGTGCGTGGGAGTTTGCCCAACCAGTTTACATGTGCTTTGTGGACTTGGAGAAGGCATTCGACCGCGTCCCTCGGGGGGTTCTGTGGGGGGTACTCCGGGAGTATGGGGTACCAGGCCCTTTGATAAGGGCTGTTAGGTCCCTGTACGACCGGTGTCAGAGCTTGGTCCGCATTGCCGGCAGTAAGTCAGGCTCGTTTCCGGTGAGAGTTGGACTCCGCCAAGGTTGCCCTTTGTCACCGATTCTGTTCATAACTTTTATGGACAGAATTTCTAGGCGCAGCCAAGGTGTTGAGAGGATCCGTTTTGGTGACCTTAGAATCGCTTCTCTGTTTTTTGCAGATGATGTGGTCCTACTGGCTTCATCAGTTCGTGATTTACAACTTTCACTGGAGCGGTTTGCAGCCGAGTGTGATGCGGCCGGGATGAGGATC
>JBBPBX010064445.1:0-20246 GCA_038048925.1 Garcialebias charrua | reverse complement strand
ACAGGGACCCTGTGTATATAATCTCGTTTCATCACATGTACCACATGTGGTGCGAATGACAATAAAGAATCTCTGACTTTGAAAATGGCTTTTTGTTAAAAGTGAAGCAAACCTCACTCAGATAAAATCTTGGCACCTTTTTTTTGCTGGGGGTGACAACCCCCCCTCGACCTAATTCAAATGAGAGCTATTGTCTTTCAAATTGGATGTTTGACAATGTGAAAAACAAAGTTTCTGCAACATTCCAAGCTCTTTTTTTGCTACAAAATATAATTATATAATCTTTACCTGTCTGCAAGTGAGGACTGCTTTTTTATTTCTTGCACAGTCATGATTTAATTTATCTTAGGACATTTATAAATTAAAAATAAAAAACAGCTCCCAGCACAAACCATTATTTTAATGTGCTGGGGAGGGGGGTGGGGGGCTCATGCTTGTACCACTCAAAGCAGCATTACACGTCACCATCTTCACCTTTCACACAGGCCAAGAGGACTACTTCAGGTTGGGCAAAGTTAATTTTTGTAAAAGTTTTTAGTTGGGTTATTGAAACTGTGAAACAAGCTGTGAATCAAGTGTACATTTGTCCTAAGAAAGGTTAGGTTTTGCTCAAATAAAGCTGTTTTTATGAATAACTGCTTTATTTCCACAAGTTCATGAGACAAACATTGAGACAATACTTTACAATAACATATTACATAAATACATTAAAGACAGCACATAAGGTGCACGTTTTAATGGCCTTCGTATTGGTGGAATATTTACTGGTAATAGTTTTGATTTATTGGTGGATCTCATTTTCAACAATGGAAAAAGCATATCTTAACATATGCTGGTGAAGATTCTCAGTCATCCAGGACATGATAAATAAAATAAAAAAAACGTTCAATACAAAAACAACTGGACTTTATTTGTAACAAGACGTTTCGCTCTTCATCTGAGGAGCTTTTTTCAATTCAAAGTGCAGTGAGTATGGGGTTCAAGTTATAAAGGCTGACTGAGATAAGATACACACATAAATATTTAGATTGACAAATCACACCTTAAAGCTGCTGTATGTAACTTTTCTAAAAATATATTTTTAACATTTCCTCACTCTGTCACTATCTCCTGACAGACTGATGTTAGACAGGTAATTTCTGAAAAAAACTATAGTCCTCTGGCTTCTCCCGGTGGTACTACAAGCATTTCTAAAAACCGACAGTGACCCGCCGTTAAAGCTGCAGTATGTAGCTTTTTTTATGAACATATTTCTTCACTCTGTCACTACCTCCTGACAGACTGATGTTAGCCAGGTAATCTCTGAAAAAAAATTAAAAAAAATATTGTCCCCTTGCTTCTCCAGGTGGTAAATAAGCATTTCTAAAAAGAAAAGGTGACCCGCCATTTTCCAGCCAATAAAAACAGAGTTTGTAACCAGCCAATAAAAACAGAGCTTGAATTTGAATCAGCCAATAAAAACAGAGCTTGAATTTGAAATTCAACAGACCACAAGGGGGCAGAGCCACATATGGCTCTGAGGGGGAGGGATCAGAATGCTTTGCCTGTTGAAAATATTTCTAACTGCTGCAGTTCTACAGAAACTGCATACTGAACCTTTAACCAGCCAATAAAAACAGAGTTTGGTTCATGAACAAGCTTCTCACGCCCATCCCCCGCCTGTCCCAACCCCGCCTGGCCAGTCACGAGACAGGCCATGCTGTGGAGGAGGAGCTAAGGAGGGTGAGTTGCAGGTCAGCCGAGAGCAAGGGGAGGGACCAGAAAGGTGTCTCTGTTCAAATCTTTTCTAAGTCAAGCGTTTTCCAGAAACTACATACTGCAGCTTTAAAGGTGCTGTATGTAGTTTCTGGTAAACGCTGGAACTTAGAAAAATTTTGAACAGAGACACCTTTCTAGTCCCTCCCCCTGGCTCTCGGCAGCCTGCAACTCACCCTCCTTAGCTCCTCCCCCCTGTCTCGTGAACACACATGTGAGACTGTAACCTTTGTTATCTTTATTGTTTAGTTTTAATAATAAATGATTCAAGCAAAGACACTTACTTGTCAAGCAGGAATGTTGCTAAAGGCCTTAGTACAGCTCTGCGTTGGGCCGAACGCCGCTCTACGCGCGCGTGCTGTGCTGTGCGTAGGCAGTTCACAGAATAGGCTATATGCCACGGGTAGTGGTGACGTACTTCCGTTAAAATGCGGGCCCTACGCTGCACTTCCGGTTCTGGTCGACAACAGTTGTTGTTAGCGGTAGCTTCTAGAACCAGACCATGTAAAAGACACAAATGTAAATTATCTGCGAGCTACTGGTACAACAAGAGAGATTTGTTGTGTGCCGTTGTGTCCAGTGAATAGCAGGTACAATAGAGCGCTTAGTTTTTAACATTTAATGCCAGAGTTCGTGGCTAACCGAGTTAGCCTTAAAGCTAACACTCGGTTGTAGCCGGCGTTTTAAACCTCAGAATATTCAAGAGCCAGCATCAAACAGTGGTTAAAAAGGAGCTGTACCTGCATTGTTCCAGTGGAATAATTCTCCCTTCCACTTCCATGACCGGGGCTTTGGGAGAAGCAGCAGAGAGGACAGCGAGGAGGAGAACACAGCAGCTGCAGCTCAGTAAGAAACACGATTATCGACTCGACTCCACACCCTGCACTTGTAGATTTGGTGTTGGAGTAATGAGTGATTTGATAAAAGTTTGTAACTACATACTTTTAAAATAATATTCAGATTTTAACAGTTTTCTAATCTGTAAATATGTTTGTAAACTCCTAGTAACTTCAGGGCTGTTACACCTCTGAAATATTCTCTGCTGTTTCCTTTAATATGAAACCAGAACTGTTTCACTTCAATTAAACTTTTATTTCCTGAGATGTAATTATTTATTTTAAAGCATAACTCTCATAAAGAGTTCTCTGTTTGGTTTTTTACGTTATGAAGGTAAATATGAACACTTTTTTGTTTTTTCAGGTTTGCATCATCTTACCTCCTGATGTGTTTCTGACCATTGCTATCCATGGTCAGTGTTCACCAAGAATGAGATGAGAGGAACTCCCCATCAAGTTCAAGTTGTGTTTATTTGTCATATACAGGTTAACACAGAGTTAACAGTACAATGAAGTGCTCAGGATGAGAAGATCCGATTTGACTTGCTAAAAATCAAACTATACTAAAAGCATGCAAAGTGAAAAAGTAATTATAATATTCACAAAGTCCTGAAGAGAGACAGTAAACATGGTTGGATATACAGTAATGATGCAGCAGGATGAATTTGAATGAACTACTGTAAGTATTTCAAACTAGTAATACAGTACAAGCTAACATGCACATAGTTATATATATATATATATATATATATATATATATATATATATATATATATATATATATATATACACTACACATAATCAACATTACACAGGTTGTGTGACAGGTTATTGCACAAGTAGTGACATTGAGATTGAATTATTAGTTATTACCAGTTGTTCAGTGTTATTTATTGATTATTTATCCACACCACCCCGTCAACCAATATCCTGCAGCCCGTTGAGTTCTTCCTGTTCTTAAATGACCTTGACCTTGGATGAAAGCAACGGGACCTTGCTGACCGGTACGGTGTCCATCAGTCCACGGTCAGGCGGATCATCACAGCAACTTTTTATTGACAGTACTCGGCTCAATTAGGACCCGATACCTGAAGAGCAGATGCATAAAAATCTACCTGCATACTTCAGGACTACTGTACCCTGACACTACAGTCACACTACTTACTACTTGTAAGAAAATAAAATGTTCAAAACATTCTGACTTTGTCTTCATATTATCACCCAAAAAAATGTGTATGTTGATTTAAGACAGGCTTAGAGTTCAGTTTATTTTAGCCAGTTTATTAAAAACAAATTTGATGATGATGTTACATTACTGTAGAAAACATATGAGGCACAAGATTTAAACAGTTTATAGCATTACAGCTTCTGACTTTAAGTCACAGCTTCCTCGACAGCTAATGGAGATTTAAAAACATTAATCAGTCAGACAAAGGTAAGTGATGAAGCAGCTCTTCTGTTCAACCATCCACATGGATCACATGTCCTTCGTCATCAGTGGAGCAACTTGTTTGTATTTGGTGTTTGTATCCGATCTCAGCTCACAAACATCCAGGCTGGACCAGCTGGCTCCCTCCTCATCATCACTACGGTGTCCTGTACAGTGAAAGAAAACATCTCTTATTAAGAGCTGCTATAAACAGTGAGATTCACAAAACCATATAGCAGACATGTGTTGAATATAAAGAGTTTATATTGTCTGATATTTAACTTCAACTCAAGTTTTGTACACAAACTTGAATTAAAATAATTAAATTAAAATAACTTGTGTTTCTAAATCTGCTCTAAATCTCCTGCCTCCTTGTTTGAAACTGAACTGTCAGGTGCCTTTGACTCAAACAGTGGGGCTTCTGCTGCTCCTCATGGACTGTAAACACTCAGCCCTGACTTCTCCTGCCTCCTTGTTTGAAACTAACATTTGTGTTAATCAGAAATGTACAGACAAAACACGTTTACTCAACAATTTAGCAAGGGTTAACTGTGTTAGCCTACATGATGCAGTTTGGTGAACTGAAAACAAATACAGACTTACCTTCATAGTTATTTATGTAGTTGGACACATAAAGCTTAAATCCTTTGTCTTTCTTAGATGTGGGCGCTTTAGACAAGGTCTGAATAATTCTGTACACATCATTGACTGTCGGCAAGTCCTGCAGAGATTGTGTAAAGATCGCCATCCTGTGGCTGTGAACCGGAAGTGCGCCGTCTGGCCCATGAATGCGGAAGTGCTAGAACGGAAGTCCGTGGCATATAGCCTATTGATTGACAGGTCGGGTGGGGAAAAAAGGCACAAGCAGCCGCTGCGATGTTCTGTGTTTATATGTTAATAAAACATTCTAAAAAATAAAATAAAAACATGGAGCGCTGGTCCAGCACACCAGAACACCAGGAAATCTGCAGAGCCTCGCGCAGCCACGTTGAACCCGAGTTTAATTTGCTCGTGACAAATTCATTCATTTCCTCATCATTTCAGTCATGGAGTCAGCGGAGGAGAAGCGATCACTTGACTTTTGGCAAAAAAACAAAAGAAAAGTCCAGATCAGGGATGAAGAAGGGGAATTTAATACATTTGTGTCACATACAAAACAGTCAGCTTTGCAATCCTTTGAACGAGAACGTGCGCGGATGCGCGCTGCGGGCTGGGACAGGGGGAGATGGGCGTGACAAGCTCGTTCATAAACAAAACTGTTTTCATTGGCTGGTTAACGGCGGGTCACTGTGGTTTTTAGAAATGCTTTTAGTACCTGGAGAAGCAAGGGGACTATAGTTTTTTTTCCTGTCAGGAGATAATGACAGAGTGAAGAAATATGTTAAAATATATTTTTAGAAAAGTTACATACAGCACCTTTAAACAGTGGTTTTTCTTAAGGTCTTTGTTAGTCTAATTCACAGATGAGGCTCCTCTGTTCCCATCAGGTGTGAAAACTGGCTTAGAATCAGTCCTAAAGCTGCATTATACGTTTTTGAAAGTTGAAATCAATGTAATAAATGATTAATGATATTGGTACAGAATGAAAGACTGACAGTGAGTACTGGTACTTTAAAGGTGCTATGTGTAACTTTCTGTAGAGTGCAGAATTTAGAAAAAATTTCAACAGGCAAAGCATTCTGATCCCTCCCCCTCAGAGCCATATATGGCTCTGAGGGGGAGGCTCTGCTGAGATTCAAATTCAAGCTCTGTTTTTATTGGCTGATTCAAATTCAAGCTCTGTTTTTAATTGGCTGGTTACAAACTCTGTTTTTATTGGCTGTCATTGTCCTGGTCACTCTGTGTTTTTAGTGTTTTTATAAATGCTGATAGAGAAGCAAGGGGACTATAGTTTTTTTCAGAGATTACTTTGTCTAACATCAGTTTGTCAGTAGATAGTGACAGAGTGAAGAAATATGTTAAAAATATATTGTTTGAAAAGTTACAGACTACATTACAATCTTACATACCCCAGCTTTAACAGAATATAGGTTGTCTCTTGTCAGTCTGTGTTCAATTAGTGTGGTCTGTAATTGTACTTCTCCTATTGGGTGACTGCAGTTCAAACTAGCCGTGTTTCCATCAAGGTTTCTAGCTGCGCATTTTGAAGTATCGCAGCAGAAAAGCTTAATGGAAACGGCAAAATCCGAATTTACTTCCTCAACTTCGCCAAAAAGTTTATACGCTCGCTTGAGGTGGTTTTTGGGATCTTCGAAAATGAGCAGATACGCAAAACGACAGATGGAAACAGATTTGCCAACTCGGTTCTGCCGTAGCGAACATTCACGTCACGTGACGTTCAGCTGTTTCCGCTCCGGACAACATGTAACTTCGCTAAAACTAGTTTGCATGACAGAATAAATACAACTTGCCCGATAGCAACATGTAGCTGAAATATTCAAAGTCAAAGTCAAAGTCAACTTTATTGTCAGATCTGCAATATGTACAGTACAGGACATACACAGGACCGAAATTGCGTTTCTCTCAGTCCCTCGGTGCAACAGTAAACATCTAAACATTGAAACACTGAAACATATAATAATAGACATAAGCATAAAATAGTAAAACTAACACTGTCCTGAGTTTTTTGCATAGTGGTATAAGAGTATGAAAATTTACACCAACTCTAAAACTAAAACATTAAACATTTAATGAACATAATATTGTCCTGAGTTTTTGCATACTAGTATAAAAAAAGAGTATAAAAAGTATAACTAAAATAAACTAAAGGTTTCTAGCATTGACATTTGCAAAGTGGCAAAGCAGCGTATGAGTCAATGTACACAGTATATGTATGAGGTAGTAGTTGATGTTGTTATAGAGGCAAAAAGTGGCATATGCAGTAAGGCACATTGGGCATCCCTAAATAAGACCGTTCAGAGCACACTGTATATGTACCAGCAGTGGTGTAGATATTAGAGTAGTGTAAATAAATGTAAACAGTAGTAATTACATGTAAGCAGTAGTAATAAAAGTAAACAGTATCTCCATTTTGACGAGATGTGTGGCCGGGTTCTGTTTTCAACCGCTACTTCCTGTTTACTGTAGACATGCGCAGTGCTGACGTCTGACGTAATGACGCTGACGTCTGACGTAATGACGCTGTGCGTGGCTTGGTAGATGTGCTACAAGTCAGTAGATGGAAACACTTCTGCTTCGCATTAATTTGTATTTACATGTTTGCAAGATTTCAAAAATTAGCTCAAAATTCGAAATGAAAATGGATGGAAACACGGTTACTGAGTGGATAAGTATCAGACTCAGAGAATCTTTATTGTCATTTGCACCACATGTGGTACATGTGATGAAACGAGATTATGTACACAGGGTCCCAGTTACATCCAACAATAAAATGTAAGATAAGAACAGTAATAACATCTAAGATATGAACTAAGAAAAACATCAACTAAAAAAAGAAAATACACTAAGCACTAATATGCTGGTGAAGATTCTCAGTCGTCCAGGACATGATAAAATCAAAAAGGCATTCAATACAAGATCAACTGGACTTTATTAGTTGCAGAAGACGTTTCGACCTCTATCCAGAGGGCTTTTTCAATTCACTGAAACAAACTGTGTGCGTGTGGAGTTATAACAGTCTTAAGAATCACGCACCATCATATGTAAATTGCAAGCTGAGGTAACACATACATGTAAATTGACAGATCACACCTTAACAGTAGGGGGTTCCCTTGAGGTCTCTGACAGAAGACACACAACTGTATGTAGATTGACAAAAAACACCTCACAAACCAACAACAGAGGTTTCTCAAAAAACTTTGTTAGTCTGATTCACAGACAAGACACCTCTGCTCCCATCCGGTGTAAAACGTCTGGGAATCAACCCCAAAACTGAGTTATAAGTCTTGGAAAGTTGAAATCTCAGACCTCCTCCTCTGTTAAGAGAAGGTTTTTCTCTCTTAACATAAACAGCTTCCTTCACACCCCTCTCAAACCATCTGTGCTCTCGGTCCAAAATTTGCACATTCTGGTCCTCAAAAGAGTGACCCTTGTCCGTGAGGTGGAGGTGAACAGCTGAGTTTTGTCCAGAGGAGGTTGCTCTCCTGTGTTGGGACATTCTTTTGTGGATGGGCTGCTTAGTTTCTCCAATGTATCGGTCTGGACAGTCCTCGCTGCACTGGACTGCGTACACTACACCACTCTGTTTGTGTGTGGGTGTTTTGTCCTTAGGATGGACCAGCCGCTGTCTGAGAGTCCTGCTGGGTTTGAAATGTACTGGGATGTTGTGTTTGTTGAAAATCTTCTGAAATTCTCTGAGACTCCAGCAACATAAGGAATGACAATGTTTTTTCGTCTGTTAGCCTTTTTCTGTTCATTATTGTGTTTAGTAGATTTCCTTGCTGACTTGACAAAAGCCCAGTTGGGATATCCACGTTTGCAGAGATTTGTTGATGTGTTTCTGTTCCTTTTTCTTCCCTTCTGTCCTTGTAGGGATGTGTTCTGCCCGGACTGCTCTGGACAAATAAAGTCCAGTTGATCTTGTATTGAACGCCTTTTTGATTTTAAGCACTAATACCATAGAAAAACATTACATGCACTCTAAACAACAGCACGAACATGAGTCTGTATGAGCAGATGGGCACGAATGAACACAGCAACATGAAACAGATCAGCAGCAACATGAAACAGATCAGCAGTAACATAATGTGATATTTTGCAGTGATTATTCTGGTTATTAATTCATGAGTCTAACAGCCTCAGGGTAGAAGCTGTTCCTCAGTCTAGTGGTTCTACACTTGATGCTCCTCAGCCTCCTTCCTGAGGGGAGTGGGGCAAAAATGTGTGTGCTGGGTGAGTAGGGTCATTCATGATGCAGGTGGCTCTTCGTGCATCTGGAGGTGTAGATGTCTGTGATAGTGGGGAGACTGACTCCAACAGACTTCTGTGCAACCTGCCCTTCACCACTCTCTGCGAAGCTTTTCTTTCTGCAGCTGTGCAGCCTCCATGCCACACGTAGATGCTGGAACACAGGATGCTCTCCACTGCACATCTGTAGAAGGAGGTGAGGACTAAGCTTCTCAGACCAGCTCGTCTCAGTCGTCTGAGGAAGTAGAGTCTCTGATGAGCTTTCTTGATCAGGCTGGTGGTGTTGTTGCTCCAGCTGAGGTTATCATGTGTACACCCAAGTACTTGTAGCTGGAGACCACTTCCACCGCAGATCCTCTTATGTTCAGTGGGGTGTGGGTGTGTTTGTTCCTTCTGAAGTCCACAATCATCTCCTTTGTCTTCTTCACATTGATGTGAAGGTTATTCTCTTTGCACCAGCTCTCCAGGTGTTCCACCTCCTGCCTGTAGCTGGACTCATCATTGTTTGTGATGCATCCCACCACAGCTGTATCATCTGCAAACTTTACAATATGACAGCCTGGATGTGTGGCTGCACAATCATATGTGAGCAGAGTGAACAGAAGAGGGTTCAACACACATCCTTGATGAGCCAGTGCTGAGGGTTACACGTTTTTTGAGAATCGAACCCAAGTCTAGATAAGGTTTCGAGTGGCAACCGGACGCGTTTCCAGTGAACCACCGAGGAGTGTTGCTTTATCCAGGTTAACTTTCCTTTAAACAAACCGCTCCTCATAAAATCCCTAGACAGGACTTCATAGGCAAAGTGGGCGATTCGTTCGAACCCCGCGAATCCCCCCTCGCTACGCGTGTGTAACTCGAGATGTGACTTTTACTAAGCTTGAAATCAGTGACAATGTGTTTTCAGACCACATGCCTGTTCGGTTTGAGTTCACCCTTCCCCATCTAACTCCTAAGCCGTGCGTTCCTGCATGTCGCAGCCGGGCCATTCACTACTTCATTGCCGAACGTTTCACAGATGTTTACAACTCTGAAATGATAATTCATCCCCCAGTGTTTCTCTACACAACTGAGGAGCTGACATCCCAGTTCAACTCTGTCTGCAAAGGCTCTGGATCATGTTGCTCCTGTTAAAACTAGAAAATTGAAACTCAGAGCAGAACCTTGGCTGAATGACGTCACCAAGGCCGTTAGGTAGCAGTGCAGGAGGGCGGAGCACAAATGGTGAAAAGAAGGCGGCAGGTCTCTTTTCAAATGCTAAAAGAGAGTTTGTGTCATTATCAAAAGCAGAAAAAATTGTTAAATCTCAATACTTTTCTGATATCATTGTCTTAAACTCTTACAACCCTCTCTTCTCTACCCTAAAGTATGTTCTCCATTTACTGAAGATGACCTCTGGAAGCCTCGACTGAGCTGTTCGAGAACTTCTCCCATTTCTTTTTAGAAAAAATTGCGACCACCCAGGCTCTCATTTCCTCTCCAACTCATGATCCATTCATCCCACCTCAATCTGTAGCTGTATTTGATCATTTTGAACCAATCTCTCTATCTTCTCTAGAGCAGATCATGTGCAGCTTGAAACCATCTGGTTCCCCCCCCCTCGGCTACTAAAGGAGGTTTTTCCTACTCTAGGTCCTTCCATTCTTGCTATTGTGAATAGCAGTTTATCCACTGGCATGGTACCAAAAACCTTTAAACATGCTGCTGTTCAACCTCTCCTGAAAAAACCAAACCTTGACCCCTCAGTCATATTTAACTTCAGGCCTGTCTCCAGACTCCCATTTGTTTCCAAGCTTCTGAAAAAAATAGTCCAGTCCCAGTTGAAGTGCTTCCTGGAGGATCACGCTATCTTTGAAATATTCTAATCTGCAATGCTGGGCAACGCTAATCCAAAAATTAGTTCCGCTATTTCTAAAAAACTTATTGATTTATTTAGGTCCACAATTTCAAAAGCACTTATGTATTACCAATGCTAGCGGACGCTAATGCTAACACGCTAACCGCCATTTTGAACAGGGCAAATGGCGAAATACTTTTTTTAATCCAGCAGATTTGACCATTTGAACCGGTTAAGCTCAGAAAAACCTTGTGCTATACTTTATAGCACAAGGTTTTTCTGAGCTTAACCGGTTCAAATGGTCAAATCTGCTGGATTAAAAAAATATTTCGCCATATGCCCTCTTCAAAATGGCGGCCGGCAAATGGCGAAATACTTTTTTTAATCCACCAGATTTGACCATTTGAACCGGCTAAGCTCAGAAAAACCTTGTGCTATAAAGTCAGCTAAGAAATATATTTTTTCTCAGCAAAGAAATAATTGTTTTTACCGTGTTTTCATGGAAAGTCCTTATCTTCTGTGGCCGTCGCGGCCGCCATTTTGAAGAGGGCAAATGGCAAAATACTTTTTAAAATCCAGACGCGTCGCGTAGGCCGCTGAGAAACATCCATAAGTTCACCCTCCATGTTAAAAACTCTTCGTCTGACTCTTCGAAAACAAGCAATAAGGCTGCAGAGTAACACACTGGCTGCTAACTGAGAGCGCTCGCTCTAGCAAAGAGACTGAGGGGACGCTTTTTTGTCAGGACCACATCCGGCGCTGACAGGATATGGTCTGTTAGCAGTCGTACGGGCCTATAAATACGTTTTTTTGTTTTTACTGATAGATAATTAGTTATTATCGGTACTGCATTTTAAATAAAAATAGCGCAAATCCGCTTATGAATTATAAAAGTTAGTCAAAACGCTGTTACGCTGACAAAAACGTTAGGTCCGCTGTAAACGGATTAGCGCTCCCTAGCGGTCGAAGGCCCACCACTGGTTACTTGGATAAATCCGCAGAGAACCCCGCTGTTTTAAGCCAAATTAACGCGGCCGGAGGATTTTATTGTGTGTTTTGTGTCCACCACTCGACGGTGAGTCGTTAGTTTTATGTATTTTGGTTACTTTTCATTAAATCTGTTGACTACCTATAGAATCTTGACATCTTCCGGGTCAGAGGTGAACTGGACGCTAACTCTGTGGCTAGCTGGTTGTGCTGGGTTACTTGGATAAATCCGCAGAGAACCCCGCTGTTTCAAGCCAAATTAACGCGGCCGGAGGATTTTATTGTGTGTTTTGTGTCCACCACTCGACGGTGAGTCGTTAGTTTTATGTATTTTGGTTACTTTTATGTATAAATGCGGTGGCGACACGCCCGTGTATTTGAGATTTAAAAGTGGTCTTAGGGATTAAAAGATCATTCTCTTTTTTGTTAATTTCGTGGCCGAATAGAATATATGTACGTAAAGTATTAAATAAATCCTTTGATTTTTGTAATTTCATCCTTTTAGGATCATTTTAGTTACTTTTCAGTTGGCAGTGTAGTGCAAATATTGCATAACGCTGCCGGCTACCAATTGTCGAATATAAATAGCGGATTAGATTAGCTTCCCCTAATTTTCATAAGACATTTGTGCTTTTGAAATTGTGGACCTAAAAAAATTAATAAGCGTTTTAGAAATTGTGGAACAAATTTTTTGATTAGCGTTGCCCACCACTGGCTAAAAGCATCTGGTCAGAGGATCTAAGTGCACGTGATGGCACATAAAGGTGAAGCAGTTCAGACATATAAGAGGGACTAAAACCGTTCAAAGACTTACAGTCTAGGGTGTACCCCGCCCTTCGCACAGTGATTGCTGGACATGGGCACCGGTGACCCCCGTGACCTAAAAATGGAAGAAGCGGGTAAAGATAATGGATGGATGGATGCCCTCATTGAACTGTTGCACATTTTTAATATACAGTACTGTCACATGAACGTTATGCTGCAGTAAACATCCATCCATCAATCCATTTTCTTCCGCTTATGCGGGGTCGGGTCGCGGGGGTAGCAGCCTAAGTAGGGAGGCCCAGACTTCCCTCTCCCCAGCCACTTGGAGCAGCTCCTCTGGGGGAATCCCAAGGCGTTCCCAGGCCAGCCGAGAAACATAGTCCCTCCAGCGTGTCCTGGGTCTTCCTCTGGGTCTCCTCCCGGTGGGACATGCCCGGAACACCTCACCAGGGAGGCGTCCAGGAGGCATCCTAACCAGATGCCCGAGCCACCTCAACTGGCTCCTCTCGATGTGGAGAAGCAGCGGCTCTACTCCGAGTCCCTCCCGGATGACTGAGCTTCTCACCCTATCTCTAAGGGAGAGTCCAGACACCCTGCGGAGAAAACTCATTTCAGCCGCTTGTATCCGAGATCTCGTTCTTTCGGTCATAACCCAGAGCTCATGACCATAGATGAGGGTAGGAACATAGATCGATCGGTAAATTGAGAGCTTTGCCTTTTGACTCAGCTCTCTCTTCACCACGACAGACCGGTACAGCGCCCGCTTCACTGCGGACGCTGCACCTATCCGCCTATCGATCTCACGCTCCAGTTTTCCCTCATTCGTGAACAAGACCCCGAGATACTTAAACTCCTCCACTTGGGGCAGGACCTCCTCCCCGACCCGGAGAAGGCATGCTACCCTTTTCCGGCTCAAGACCATGGCCTCGGATTTGGAGGAACTGATCCTCATCCCGGCCGCATCACATTCAGCTGCAAACCGCTCCAGCGAAAGCTGTAGATCACGAACTGATGAAGCCAATAGGACCACATCATCTGCAAAAAACAGAGAAGAGATTCTAAGGCCACCAAAACGGATCCTCTCAACACCTTGGCTGCGCCTAGAAATTCTGTCCATAAAAGTTATGAACAGAATCGGTGACAAAGGGCAACCTTGGCGGAGTCCAACTCTCACCGGAAACGAGTGCAGTAGAGCTGCAGTAAACAACATATCGGAATTGTAAACATGATTTCACATTGACATTTCACATAATTTCATGTAAACATTTCTCAACATTTCACGTAAACATCATTTCACCATTTCACATAATTTCACATGAACATCATCTCATGGAAACATCATTTCACATCATTTCACATAAACATTTCATAAAAACTTAATTTCACATCATTTCACTCGTTTTTTTCTTTTTTTAGTAGCTAACAAGACGGCTAACTTGTTCCACAGCTGAGAGTAGGACCATGTCTTTAGCGATATGATAAACTGCTGATTTATTAATGTCGCTACCTTTCTCTGCTCCTCTCATAAGGTACAGCTTGGCTAAATGAGCTCTGATCTGTGGTTTGTTTCAAGGAAGCAGGCTAAAGAAACACTTGTAGCTGCAGATTTATGGTTCTGAGTGGAGGCTCACTTTACCGTATGCTTGTGAAGATTCTCAGTCGTCCAGGACATGATAAAATCAAAAAAGGCCTTCAATACAGAACAACTGGACTTTATTTGTAACAAACGTTTCGCTTCTCATCCGAAAAGCTTTATCAATTGAGTTAGGAGACAGTGAGGGGGAGCAGTTATAACAGGACAAGCCATTGACACGCACCAACATATGTAAATTGGAAACTAACACCCCCACATACTTGGGATAACACGTACCTGTGACCCATTCAAAGTTGGACCGAGAGCACAGGTGGTTTGAGAGAGGTGTGAAGGAGGCAATTTATGTAAAAAGAGAGAAACCCATCGTTAAACAGAGGAGGAGGTCTAAGATTTCAACTTTCTAAAACTTATGGTGCGGCCCTGGGTTTGGTTCCCAGGCGTCTCACACCTGATGAGAACAGAGGAGCCTTGTTTGTGAATTAGACCAACAAAGACTTTGACAGGTCCCTGTTATCAATGGGTGAAGTGTGACTTGTCATTTCACATACAGTAGGATGTGTGTGTGTGTTCTGTAAGCTCTGTTTTCACACACTGAACTTTGAATGGGTCACAGGTACGTGTTATCCCAAGTATGTGGGGGTGTTAGTTTCCAATTTACATATGTTGGTGCGTGTCAATGGCTTGTCCTGTTATAACTGCTCCCCCTCACTGTCTCCTAACTCAATTGATAAAGCTTTTCGGATGAGAAGCGAAACGTCTTGTTTGTTACAAATAAAGTCCAGTTGTTCTGTATTGAACGCCTTTTTTGATTTCACTTTACCATAGTTCACACAGGCTTACTAATGTGAAGGCAGTGCAGCTGAATGGACTGTACTTATAGCTCCTTTCTATCTTATCAAGACACTCAAAGCTCTTTACAACACAATCAGTGCCCTCATTTACCCATTCATGCCCTCTACTAGATCCCTACAAAGAATAACCAGAGCTTTACTACATTCATACATTGATGGGACACACATCAGAGACAATGAGGGGTTCAGTGTCTCACTCGGGGACACTTCAGCCTGTGACTGCTGGTGGAATCCAACCCCCAACTCTCCCATTGGAGGAGACTGCTCTAGCCTCTCAGCCACAGCTGCCCTCAGCTGAAGAGGATTATTATTTAATATAAAAAAATGTATAAAAAATTAACTAATATATGTAAATAGTTTATTTTTAGACATTTATTTTGTAGAGTTACAGCTGTTTGTTAATAAATGTGCCTGTGTGACAACTGGGACAAAGTTTTGACTCAGAAATATATTTTTGTTATTGCTTTATGGGGGGAAATAAAATTGTGATATATATCATATATCGCAATTTATCATAAAAATATTGAGATATTTATTTTGGTCCATGTTGCCCAGCTCTAGTTCGATGTATATGAGGCATTTTGTTGAACTCAAAAATTATTTATTAACTTACCTTCGAAGTCCTTTATGAAACTGGACACATAGAGCTTAACTCCTTTGTCCTATTTACATGTTGGCGCTTTTGAGGATGTCTGAACGATTCTATAAACATGGTAATTGTCACCAAGTCCTGCAGCGACTGAGTGAAAAACACTATTGCTAACCCACTGTTGCCTGTGCACCGGAAGTGATCAATGCAGTCAAATACAGGTGGTCCCTGACTTACGACGGAGCTCTGTTCATACGCGCCATCGTAACCTGAATTTCGACTTAAGTCGGAACATACGTACATACTGAACCATATACGTACAGTACTGTATTTTACCAAGCACTTAGCTTATCCTAACACAGTACCCTACATAATTATCAAAAAACACATACATTTGGAGCCATAATGAAGGGGAAAAAAGAGTTAATTTCCTACTGGGAGCTGGTGAAGCCTTCCTCCGTCTGTTAGCATGTTAGCTCGTTGTTCCTCCAAGCTCTGCAGCTGCCTTACTTTCCACTGCTTTGCAAGGTCCAGAGCATTTACAGTAAGGTCTGTTAGCATGTTAACTCGTTGCTCCTCCGCTATTTCTGCCGTCAAGCTCTGCTTCTGCCGTCAAACCGGAAGTAAAACTGGAACTCAGCTTTTCAAAATAAAATTTTCAAAATATATATATTTTTTAAATGGGAGATGCGTCGTAACCACGAAACATCGTAACTCGAGACTGTCATAACCTGAGGATTACCTGTAATGCAAAAGCGATCAAACGGAAGCTAAATGGAACGTCCATTTGGACTGATGGATCGCTGGCAGTAGTCCATCTGAAGCTTAACTGAACTTTTTCCCTCTTTCAAGGCTGGTCAACGTGCGGTCAAATGGCCGCGTGCGGTTGGTGATGGTATGGCAAGCCATGTTGCCATATAATTGGATTGTCAGCTGCGCACATCCGCTGGCGCAATCAAAAGCCCAACACTGACCCAGCCTGCGCATTAAGCACAATATTATGGACTGGCTCGGCCCTAATCCGGGTAGGGCACACCCAGGCTCCGGGTTCGGGTTAGAAATGACAGCAGTATTGCTCCCTGCTTCAGCTGTGCTGAATGTGAAAGCTAAAGTAAACTGCCATGACTTAAAAGTACAGGTAGTCTGCATGCACCCTGTGCTGGATGCATTGCACAATTACACCTTTTGCAAGTAAAGGACATGGCTTGTTCCCTTTGTATATATTGGTGCCAAATGAGACTAATTTCACTGATACCAATAGGTCCCCAAAGGCCTATATCGGCCTAAAATATTGGTCCTAACGATATACGATTCATCAGGCTCTAGTCTACAAAAAAACAGTAGGCCTACCCCTTAGATGATTCACGTGCATTTTATGTGCCTCGTATGTCCCACCAATAAGTGTTTACATCTACATGTGACAAAAATGAAGGATTGTGTGGATCGAGGTGATTTCAATGTTTTTGGCATGATTTATGTAATCATTAATTACTGTTTTTGTTTTCCTGGAAAGGATGGATAAAACTGGAAATGAAGGTATTTCTGCCAGGAGCACCCAGGTCCAAATTGACTGCCAGGAGCACCCAAGCACCCAGGTCCACGATGACTGCAGGGATTCTGATGATGACAAGACCTTGCAACAACCCCCCAAATAGGCTTTCACTTGAGAACAGAAGGGCACAGATGAAGCTCAACAAAAACGGCATGGTTTCCTGAGAACAATAAACTCTCCATGATGCTTTGATTTGCTGTTCATAGTCGTGTCTTTTAGAAACTTGTTATAGTAACATGTCATACTGTGTATATTTCTTCAGTAAGACCTTTTAAACTGCTAAAACTCTTTGATGCAGAGCTAAAGACATAAAGAATGTAAACATTAAATAAAGTAAATATTTAACTACACAACTGTTGCTCTGGTGCTCTACAGTAGACCAGTGGTCCCCAACCTTTTTTGCACCACGGAATAGTTTAATGTCAGACTTTATTTTCACGGACCGGGGGAGGGGGGGGTGTCCTACCCCAGAGAATTGAGTCAGAGAGTCAGAGTCAGAGAGTCTTTATTGTCATTTGCACCGCATGTGGTACATGTGATGAAAACGAGATTATGTACACGGGGTCCCAGTTACATCCAACAACAAATGCAAGAGAAAAACAGTAATAACATCTAGAATTAACTAAGAAAAACATCAACTAGTAATACACTAAGCCCTAATATAGTGGAAAAACATCATTATAAACAGCAGCACGAACATGAGTCTGTATGAGCAGATGGTCACAGATGAACACAGCAACAAGAAAACAGATCAGCATCAGCATGATGTGATATTTTGCAGTGTTTATTTTTATTTTATTTTTATTTATTCATTCATGAGTCTAACAGCCTCAGGGTAGAAGCTGTTCCTCAGTCTAGTGGTTCTACATTTGATGCTCCTCAACCTCCGTCCTGAGGGGAGTGGGGCAAAGAGTGAGTGTGCTGGGTGAGTGAGGTCTTTCATGATGCAGGTGGCTCTTTTCCTGCATCTGGAGGTGTAAATGTCTGTGATGGTGGGGAGACTGACTCCGACAGACCTCTGTGCAGAAACATGAAACATGAATCAAAAGATGTAAACTGCAAAGCTGCAGCTCTGCCAGTAAGGGGCGTTCACTTCAGGAAAAATTGAGGTTGCTGATTTGTCAGTTGCTTAAAGGGGACCACATATTCAAAATTCACTTTTTAAAGTTTTTTTTTTAACTCAACTTTGGGTATGTACTTCATAAAAAAACAGTCCTAGTGGCAAAAAAATGCACCCAGTGGTTTATTTACTCTAGTAAATTTATTTTACTGTGATAAGATACGTTTCGTTTTAAAATACTCTCGCATGTTACGTCACAAGCGAGAGAGGACAACCCACCCCAACCTGAGTCCAGCCCCTCACCTAGCAACCCCTGGTTAGGCTCAACCCACTTCTGTATTAAACACATGACTGTTGTTTTTCATGATTTCATCTCATCTTTTGTTTATATGTTCTTAATTTCATGTGTACAGCACTTTGTTGCAGCTGTGTTTTTTTAAATGGCTTTATAAATAAAGTATAATTGTTATTTTTATGTTTTAGTTCAATTTTTAGTGTATTTGCGATCGCTCCCAACGCGCAGCCGGCAAAAATTAAACGAGCGGACCCCCGGCGTAGGGACCGGCGGCAACGGGACCCTCTTCTGGCGCGATGGAGCGGAGCTTCAACTGTACAGCCTCGCTGCAGCCTCGCAGCAGCGAGGACCTTCTCCTTACGGATTAATTTACGGGAGACACTTGGTGAACTTTGTGTTGTCTTGACTGGAACAGCGATAACTCCCAAAATCTCCGCGTGCAACGAGCGGAGCTGGCGAACACCGGAAGAGGAACAAGCTAACATTAGCATCGGATTCGGGTGGTCTCATGCTAAAAGGAGCAGCAAATTGCGGCGCGCTCAGACGGGTTTCGGTAAGTTATCTTAAGCTAACACTAACAGTAAGTCAAATGAGTAATAAAAAAAGAGCTAATTTTAAAACAACAACACATTACAGATACTGGCTGTTACAGAGGGCGTAAACAGATCGTTGAAGGGCGTGGACTTCAGAACTCAGTATCAGAAACCGGTCGTTCAAAACGAAAGTTAAAAATGGCAGAATTAAAAAGGGTATAATTAATTATCTAAGAATTATTTTGTGTATTAAAATGAATTAATATTGTCAAGATAGCACACAGAAATAACAAAAATTTTAAATACTTACATGTGGTCCCCTTTAATTGTCAGTTATAATCATCAACATTAAAAGAAACAAACATTTGACATATATCAGTCTGTGTGTAATGAATTAATATACAAGTTTAGGATCATTTCTCATTTATTTAATATATCCCACACTGGGGTCAGCTGTGCCTCGTCATCCTCCTCCCTGCTCCCCAGTGATTCACACATCAGTACACAAAAGCGCATGAACTTATGCATAGTGCAAAACTGTAATTATATTTGTGTTTTTTAATAAAATTGCCCATGACTTTGAACTTTTAGGAGCTGAGGTTTTTTTTTTTTTTTTTAAGAGTAGAAGCAGAAATGTGAACGAGCAGCTCTGATGTGAATTCAAAAAAGTTCAAGACACAACGTGCTCTGATGTGATGTTAGGAAGCTTTGTTTAAAATTATAGTTTTATTTAGTTAATAGTTTTACAGTCACTCTTTGTCAGGTGGGTTGAAAAATATACAGTGTACCGTACTTTCCGCCTTAAAAGTCGCACCGCCGTATATGTCGCATCAGTCCTCCTCAGGGAGGCATGCCGACAGAATCTAATGACGGGGGGGGGGGGCACGTCAGATGCCCACAGGCAGCCACAAGCTTCACACCTTCACAGCAGCAATTGTGTTCAAGCTGCTGTGCATGTAAACAAATCAGAGTTGAATCAGATCTCTCTTCCTGTTTTTCGAAGGGGACTGGGCTCTCTATCACCAAATAATCTAAAGTCTGCCAAACTAAAAGGAGCATCTCCACGTTCTCACGTTGCAGCTGCCCCTTTATTATTAATGAGGGACACGCAATGTCCAAGCAGTGATCAGACAGCACGTGACCTTCCTCTCTGTGTTGATCCAACTCTGCTCTCAAACAAAGTTCTCCCAACGGGTGAAACACAGACCCTGGTCGGTTTGCCTGGTTCCGACGCTCTGTTAAAGCCAAGGGCCAGTAAACTGGACCATTCCAGAAAACGGATTGGAGTCAGGAGATC